>CAUYRH010002054.1:0-60108 GCA_963574655.1 Perodicticus potto
GCGCCTGTAATCCCAGCTACCTGGGAGGCGGAGACAAGAGACTCGCTTGAGCCCAGGAATTGGAGGTTGCTGTGAGCTGTGATGCCATGGCACTCTATCCAGGGTGACAGCTTGAGGCTCTGTCTCAAAAAAAAAAAAAAAGGCACAGAAAAATGTCTGACGAGCTCACCAGCCACCCAAACTCAAAAGACCTTAAGTTCCTTGAGGTAAAGGCCCCAGCTTACTCATCTCTATATTCCCAGCTCCTAAGTACAAACAATAGGCACTCAATAAATGCTGATCTGCATGGAATAATAAACAAGGTGGTGGACAGGGAACTCCTGCCAAATGATTTAATCCCACTTCTCCTGTAAGAGAAATATTTGAAAAGTTAGGAATCAGATTTTGTTCAGCTCAAGCCACAAACCTCTGCACCTGCAGCCGCACATAGCACCAGACTTAACATTTGAATCTGCCGTTGAATTTGCCAGTAGCTTTGAAAAATGTCTCTTGACTTGTTCCATTTCTGTCTGCTTTTCTAATGCATCTAACTCAACTTGGTCTCTTCCTACTAAAACAGCAAGCTAAAAGCACTAGGAGTTAATTCTACATAATTAACTTCCTCCATACTTCTGCCATGCTGCTAGGAGCTACAATTCCATCCAGTTTAAAATTTCTTCCAGCTGTACTTTTGGTCCTTCTCTTCCCACATCTAACTTATTCTCAGGCTGCGTAACCCAGAAAATTATTGTCTCGGAATGTTGTCAGAATCAAGGGACAATAAATTTCAGTGTAAAACTTCAAGTGTTCAGACTGAACTCCTTGCTCAGGTTTACATGATGGGTACAAGAGATGGGGGAGGGGGCACCAAACAGATGGAGAGATAGATGAGAAGTGCAGGAAGTACGGGGCCCTGGGCCCCCAACGGCAGGAGGAAACCACCTCTCCCCTCCCCCCCATACCTTCTTGGCAAAAAATGAGATTTTTTTTTTAAAACCTCACCTTCCATATTCCGTAAGAAACCTATAAATTCACCTCTCTAGAAACACAATCTCAGAAAGAGCAGGCACCAGGTGGTAGAGAGAAATGGCCAGCATTGTGGGATAATCTTCCTGTTTCTAGAGGGAGTAGATGAATATGAGCCATGATTACTAAAATTACAGCCGGTTTCAGGTCAGAGAACAAAGCACAGAGTGTGGCTCTTGCCGTGATAAGCCAATTTCCAAATGGCCCCTTTCACCTCATCCCTGCTTGCTTTTGTATTTGACATTGGCTACCCTGGCCAAATACCACATTCCCATATGATGGGAGAGAGGAATTCTGAAGCCATAAATTCAGGAGTGATGGTTGGAGTGAAATGTTCTCGTGTTCTCTGTGTGGCTACGAGGCACTGCTGAGTTTCCTCGTTCCTTTGACCTAGATTTTTGGCCTTCCCCTTCCCCCCTCGGCATACAAATACCCACACGTCCTTAGTGATACCAACAGTCACATTTGATGTTAGAAACTATAAAGTTTTTTGTTCTCAGCAATCTCAAACTCAAATATGGGACACACTTTTATTTCTTCGGAACAAATGATTAAATTCAAAACATACACATATAATGCTTTAAAGACCTTATAAACCCTTCCATGTCCTTCAGAGCTCTAGTCCTCCCTCATAAGAATATCACATTTGATGAAATTATATATTTTTTTAAAAAGAGTGTACGCTTTCTGAAGGACTTTCAGGTACCAGGGCTCGTTTGATCCTCACATCAGCTCTGTGAGGCGCTAGGTGGTTATTATTATCCCCATTTTTCAAATGGCTAATTGACTTGCCCAAGGTCACACAGCTAGTGAAAGAACTAAGCTAGAAACCAGGTCTTCTCATTCCAAGCTCGTAGCTCTGTCCTCTCCTTTCCACCTTGGGAGTGATGTTAGAAATAGGTCATCATCACTTCTCGAGTACCGAGTTCTCTTTCAATTCTCTTCCCATCATTTTCTTCAGGAGAGAGACACCAGGGGACCCATGACTTCAACACCACCCACTTTCCCATGACTCTGAAATCTCAAACTCCAGCCCCAGCCTCTCTCCTGTCTACAGACTCACATACCCAACTGCTTTTCTTCTTAGTTGCAGAGCTGCACTCAAATTCACCTGCATGCAGTCTGCAGTCTCAGCCCTGCCCCCCTCCTGTATTTTCTATTTTGTAAAGCCATCACCACCTACTCAGTCTTCCAAGCCAGAAACCCCTTCTCCCTTAGCTCTCAAGAATGGTCATGAAATGCGCCCTCCTCATTTTGCTCCCTGAATTCCTGTAAAATAGGTCCTCACCTCCTCTTAGCCCAGGCCCCAGCATCTCTTGCTAGAGGGCTGCATTGCTTCCTACAACTTCTCTCCTGACTTTACCCCCAGTCTTCACACTCTGATACAGAACCCTTTCTTAGCTGTACTTCTTGCTGTTATTTTCCTGCTTAAAATCTTTTAATGGCTCTCCATAAATTTCAAGATAAAAATTCAAACTCTCCCAGTGGCACCTCTGGCTCAAAGGAGTAGGGCGCCAGCCCCATATACCAGAGGTGTCGAGTTCAAACCCAGCCCCGGCCAAAAACTGCAAAAAAAATTCAAACTCCCCCATCTGGGCCCTGTGCACCCGTCTAGCTTCCCCTCTCTTCTCCTGGATTTGGGTGTAAACTGCAGCCTCACCAGGCATCAGTTGCCAGAATGACCACACCTCCCTGTATCCTAGAAAGAGGAAGGAGTTCTTGTACCATCTGAGTGAGTCCTTTCATCGACAGGGCCAATGCCCTCTCCCCTAAGTAGAGGAGGTCTCTCTCCTAACCATTTCTGTTCTCCCCATTGTCATCATACTTCAATCAAGTAACAGACTTGCAGCCATAAGAAACAGAAACTAAAAATGGCTGAAACAACAATAAAGATTTATAATTTCTCGGGGCAGAGCAGTTGGCTCAATGGGTAGGGCGCTGGCCTTATATATCAAGGGTGGCAGGTTCAAACCCAGCCACGGCCAAACTGCAACAACAAGAAAAAAAGCCGGGCATTGTGGCAGGTGCCTGTAGTCCCAGCTACTCGGGAGCCTCAGGCAATCCCAGGAGTTGGAGGTTTCTGTGAGCTGTGACACCATAGCATTCTACCAAGGGCAATAAAGTGAGACTCTGTCTCTAAAAAAAAAAAAAGATTTCTAATTTCTCAAAGTCCCAAAGTAGGAGGGCCCCTGGGTGATTACTTCAGTGGCTCATAACATGATCAGGGTTCTTTCCATCTTTTGCTCTACCATCGTCATTTTTTTTTTTTTTGAGACAGAGTCTCACTCTGTCACCCTGAGTAGAGTGCCATCGTGTCCATAGCTCACAGCAACCTCAAACTCCTGAGCTCAAGGGATCCTCACATCTCAACCTCCCAGAGTGCTAGGGTTATAGGCATGAGCTACCATGCCCCATCATCCTCATATATTAATAGAATTATTGTCAATTCTATGTCATAGGCTTTAGAGACATTCTTGATGGGGGTAGCAAATATTTGTCTTTTAATGAAAATTAATTTCATTTTCTGAAATAACTAAAAGCTACATAGAGTCAAGTCTGGTGAGTAATGAGTAATCAAGATAGGCAATGATATGTGGGGGTCACAGACACAGTAAGACCATAAAGTAACAAGACAGAACTCTTGGGTTTGCTTGTGATCTGGCTCTGAAAGCGAGTTCAGAAAAGGCAACCCAAGTATCTTGAGTTTGATCCAAACTATCGGTGACACACCCAGAGCATGAACACAAAGAGTTACTATTTTCAACACTGGCCTGCTTGGATGTTTATATTTTAATCTGCTTGTTTGAAAATTAAAACAAATTAAATTTTTAAAAGATTCCTGCTTACCTGGAAGAGAAAAACAAAACCAACCAACAAAAAAACATGGAGTATCCATTCTTGCCTTCCCGCCATCTGCTCAGAGGAGGAATTTAAGATGCTAAGATCTGGGACAAACACATTTCCAAAATAGAAAGAGAAAGGAATTCAGGGAAGTCCCTGAGTGCTGAACCTGGGAGGCCAAGCCACAGTGGGGTGATATGAGTGGGTGGCACAAGTGGACGGAAATAACTTAGGGTCAAGAGAAGCCAAACTCCAAAGATAAGCCCACTGCTCCCCAACTGGGCCTGGGGTAAATCCCAGAGCAGCTGTTCAATTCCTTTGGCTTATTTTCCTCTAAGTCCAAAGGCCCTTCTTTGCCCTGCAACCCCTTTCTCTTGCTTTTTGGTATCATCCCTCCAGTGTCTTTGTCCTTCCTTCTCTTCTGTGTAGATTTTAAGTAACCAAGAGGAATGGTTCAAGGCGGAGCTTAGGAGCCAAGAAGGATATGTGCCTAAGAATTTCATAGACATCCAGTTTCCTGAGTAAGTATTTGCAGCCTGCTGGGATAGGCTGACCCCTACCCACTACCCTCACTTTCTCAGTAGTCACTAAGATTATCTGTGTGCCTAAGATGTCAAAAATGGCAGCTTCTGGAGATCTCTCCCCAGAGCCTCCTGAACTACATGGGGAAAACCAGGACAGGAGGGAGAATTTGCATTTTATTTCACTCCCTTTTGAATTTTACACTATGCACATAGATTGTCTATTTTAAGTTTCTATAAAATAAGTTTATCAACTCAAATCATTGATAATGATTGTAATCACAGGATTTCCAGGAATTCCAAAGGAGTCGCTGTTAACCACCCCATTCCAAGAGCTGCTACTTCAAGGCACTTCTCTATTACCTTCCAACCCCCCTTTGCAGCCCCACCAGTCTCCCTACCCTTAATCGGGTGGGTATACTCCTGCCTTGCCTTGCTTGCCCCAATAAGAGAAGTCAGTTGGGGGAAGGGGAATTCCCTTTATAAAGAGGAAATGAAAAATTGAGATTGGGTCTGGTGTGTCTTAAGAATTGACCACAAGGGTTAGATAGGAATCTAATCTTATCTCAGAGCCGGAGTCTAGCCCAAAGAGTAAAGGTTTGTTAGGAAACCGAAGTGGTATTGGTGACTCCAGTGAGTGCAATAGTAGCACTCATGGTGAACTACTATTGACTATGAGCTGGTGGAATGACCACTGACCTTGACTGTGCCCTTGATGCTACCAGTAATCTGATAGGTAACTGCATTACCTTCCTGCTCCCCAACTTCCAGCCTCTCCCCACCTCACTCAGCTCGTGGCTTTGCTACTAGGTTCTCTAGGACAGTAAAATTCACCACCCCCCTGCAATTGCACTTAGCCACTCTGCCTCTCCTGCAGCTGTTTGGAAGGAACTGCCAATGCTTCTAGCAGAAATTCTCCCCTTTCCTTCCCACATCAACTTTCTTTCCTTCCCTGCTGGGTCATTCCCATCAGCAAACAAACAGTGCTGCAATTTCTCCCAGCTTACCAGAGATCAAACAAAGAAGACAGAAGGAAACCTCTTGATCTCAAATCCCCTTCCAGCTACATTCCATTTCTTCAAAAGAACTATTTGTATTCACTGTATCCAACTCCTTATCCAGCCTGACTTTGCTATCCAGGGAGCCACAGGCCCTGGAGTCCTTCTCAGCAGATTTGACCTAGGTGCTTTCTCCCTACCTTTGAAACACTTTCTTCTTTAGGCTAAGGGATACCCTTTCTTCCCATCTCCTTTGCAGGTTCCTCCTCTTTTAGGTTCTTTCTTCTTCAGTGACATCTTTCTTGTCACCATATTTTAAATACGCTCTCACCCCCACTCCCTGCCCCTCTTCTCTGGTTTCATACTTTCCACAGCACTTGTCATCATGTGACACACTTATGTTTTAATCACAGTAGAACCTCCAGAGTTGACCACCTCCCTAAGGTCACCTAATTTTCATAGACTGAACATGCACCACATTTACGTATCAGTACAGTAGGCCTCGTTCCTTATGTTGACCAGTGTGTTATGGTCCCTTGTAAATTCAACTTACAGAGGTTCTACTGTATTTTGTTTATTGCACGCCCCCCACTAGAGTGAAAATTCCCTGAGAGCAGCGTACTTGTCTCTTCTGCTCATCACTGTATCTCCGATGCCCAGGAGAGACCCAACACAATAGTAGATGTTCAATAAAGCTATTAAGTGAATGAATGAAGGACTTTGTAATGACATGTATTAATATTGAAACCCTGGCCACTCATGTCTAATATAGAGCATGTGAAATTTTTACAAGTTTTGAAAGAAGCCATTTATCAAATTCTAGTTGGAAGACAAATGCGTATTTTCTAAATTCCCCTGTCTGTTACCTCTTCTGAAATATTTCCTTGGAGGGACAGCTGTTGTGCGGTGTACCCACTCCTCTTCCTACCCCGTTACACACATGGCGATGCTGTGGCAGTCACTTGTTCAGTCCTGCAGGGTTGTGTGGCAAATACTCTGGCGTGATCTATTGGCCACCAGAAACCCCAGCTTTCAGCCCTCTCAAAGCACAACCAACCTTCCCCTCTGGCCCAGGTCTTGGAATAAGCACACCTTTCCTGCTACCCTTGTCTTGGAGTCCAGGTTCCTAAATTTTAGAAAGCATAGGGAATTGCTAACAAAGAAATCCAAAGCTCAAGCCTGTTGGGCATTTATCTTAAAGGACATGAGTACTAGCCTTTTGGTGGCAGCAATTAAAGCAGCCACCGTGAAGCAATGTGACACAGTCCCACCTTTGGCTGCTGAATGATTGCAAACACTCATTTTGCTTATCTGTAGTTGCGAGAGGTTTCTGGCCTCCTGCCCTGAGCCTGTAGCCACTGTTTGCCTTGCCCTATGTATTTGACTTTTTTCATACATGCTATGCTGTGTGTAGCAATAGCTGCAGAGGCTGCCACCCTGACTGCTCACCTGAAAGGGCAGTTTCTCCTGTGTCTTCTTTTGTGTATTAAAGATTATTTTCCAGCCTGGATTTTTGGGGAGGGCGCAGCTGCTATGGAGACGCTGCTCTCTGGCTGCTGCCAACCCCACTCATCTCCAGGGGCACCTATGCAGGGCTCCCCAGGTGCCTTGGAGCCTCTTCTGGGCACACTGGGCAAAGCATGCCAGCCCAGGTGGCAAGACCCCCCAGGGTGGTAACTCTCCTTTAATGCTCTGGGGAGGAGTGGCCATTCCTAGCCTGGTTGTCCCAGCACCTGAAGCTGCCCCTTCCTTCTCTGTGCCTCTCTGTCCCTGCAGCTCTTCTCTGTCCCTCATGCAGCTGCTCCCCACAGTGAGTGACTCCCACACTGCCCCATTTTGGTGCAGTGGCACATTTCCATGATTCAGGATTTCCGAGCTAGAGAGCGACTTCTCCTGGAGGGAAAGAACAAAGAGTGAGTCAAGGGGAAGTCTCTTGACTTTCCTGACAACTGCCTATAGCACTGGTTTGGTTTCAAAAAGCAACTGTCCCCCCTTTGGTCTCTCTCTGCTCTCTACTGAACAGGGTCCCCCTTCTCTCCTGTTGGGTCACCTCTTCTCCATGTCTTCCTCCTACCACTCATGTGCCTCACCCAGACCCTCTTCTTTTATCTTGCTCGATAGATGGTTTCATGAAGGCCTCTCGCGACACCAGGCAGAGAACTTACTGATGGGCAAGGAGGTTGGTTTCTTCATCATCCGGGCCAGCCAGAGCTCCCCAGGGGACTTCTCCATCTCTGTCAGGTACTGGCCATTCCCAACACCAGCCTGACCCTTCTGAGCCTGTAACTACCCAAACTACTGAAGCCATGTGCTGACCTCTGATGTGATCCCATGATCAGAAGCGTGGTAGCCAAGGAGACCAACTATGGCAGCATCCAACAACTGTGCTGCTTCCCTTTCCTTCCCATAACTCTAGTACATTAGTTTATGTTCAAAATTATTTATGTATTCATCTGCCCACCCTTCTAGCCCAGGTGCTTCTGGAAAGGCAAGAATTTTCTCTACTTCATCTCTGTGCCTCTAATAGTGCCTTGCACGGAATAGATGCTCAGTGAGTGTTTGGGGAAGGAAGGAGGGGAGGGAAAAGGAAAGAGAATTTCCACTTGTCCATGCCATCTGGAGACTTAAATGTTAAGCTTTTCTTAAGCAAGTATCCAGTGTACTCAATACTAATATGGAGCCATGGCTCAGCGCCCATAGCACAGTGGTTATGGCACCAGCCACATGCACCGAGGCTGGCGGGTTCGACCCTGACCCGGGCCAGCTAAACAACAATGACAACTGCAACAAAAAATAGCTGGGCATTGTGGCAGGAGCCTGGAGTCCCAGCTACTTGGGAGGCTGAGTCAAGAGAATCCCTTAAGCCCAGGAGTTTGAGGTTGCTGTGAGCTGTGACACCATGGCACTGTACCAGGGCAATAGAGTGAGACTCTGTCTTAAAATAATAATAATAATAATAATATGAAGCCAGTAGATGAATTAATACACGGCCACACAAGAGAAAAACTCAGTTTAATTCAAGTTGGGGGAAGGTGGGAGGGAGGAGGGAAGCGGATATGTGTATTCCCACCTAATGGGCACAATGTAAGGATGGGGTGTGGGACACGACAGAGACTTTACTTATCAATGCAAACATTGTAACCTAATCATTTGTACCCTCACATTAGTCTGAAATTTCTTAAAGAAATGGTTATATTGTTAAAAAAGAAAAAAACTTAAGCTTTTCTTTCACTACTGATGTATGTCTGAAGAAGGGTAAGAGAACAATAGAAATCCCAAGTCACTGCTATAGGAGAAGCAGGGGTGACGCCCTTTCTCCCCACCACAGAGGCACAGCCAATACTCCTCAAAGACAGTTTCTGTGATATTATAATTATTCATTAAAGAGAAAACCACAGCAAATGTATTTAATCAATGTTTTGTCTGATTATGGGAGCCTTTGAAAATGAAGACCCAAAGACCCAGGGAAAACTATTTTTATGCTTAGGTGTGATAAAGAATGGACAGGCTCGTAGTAATGTGATTGGACAAAAAGGGTGTGATCTAACAGTAACAGACCGAGTGAGGAAGCCCAGCAAGGTCCGTCTGTTCAGAATCTTCTTGACCTCTCTGTGTGGCATTCCTTGCTCCTGGGGATAGGACAGGACCCCTCTGGAATGAGGGTCTTATGACCTACTACCAGACACTGTAGGTCAGAGAATTTCTTACGGCCAGCTCTTACACAGAAAGGAGAGGAAAAACTACAGTTTATGGCCTGCTTTGGGGGTAGAGGGGTTCTAGCTTCTATGATCAGCCTTGGGGAAGAGGAATTCTGGTTTCTGGGACTCTCTTTGGGAGAGAAAGAGGGTAGGAGAAGGTCAGAGGGAGACTTGGCTTCTGAGGACTTCCAATCTCCTTTGGTACAAGGTACTCAGCATGATAAGGGGTATCATTTTCTAAGCCCCAACAGATACATATACAATCATAGGCAGCTGAACAAAAAGAAAGGCTACCTCAACACAACAATATAGCAAAAGTGAAAGCAACAGAACAGAGCCAAGGAGGGCCAAGGCTGGGGGGCTGTCACAGCAGAATCTCTCTCACGTGTGGCACTTGGAGGAAGTGACTCAGTCTAGGCATAGACTTTACACAGCCCCAAACTCAGAAGCCCCAAGTCTGAACACACGGCGTGTGGTCAGCATGTTGGGGATTGCAAGTCACGCCTTAGACTTGGTGACCACATGTGAAAGTAAAAGAAATAATGCTGATAGCAGATTAGGAGAAGGCCTGACAGCCTATACAGTAAAACCTTGCTGTCAAGTTCATTGACAGGAAGTGCTGATCTGGATTATTCAATATATGAAAGGCATGCAGCTTTATTTGTCTTAAGAACAGAAATCCAATCTCAGGTAGGAAACTGTGGCCACTTTGCTATTTAGAAAGAATGAATATCTGTGAATATTTTAAAGGATAGGTAGGAAGGACTTACAAATAATAGATCAACCATTAGCATGCACACTTGCATCTAATGGGCTAGATTAGATGGATAGACCAAGATTATTAGAACAGCTTGGTCTATTCAGCATTACCATTGCAATCTTGCTTAAATTCTCATTTTCTTTAACTAAAATTTTCTTTTCACCACTTGGATGATGGGAAATTTTAGTTGAAGCCAACCTTGATACGTCATGAATTCTAAACTTGTTAGGTCTTAATTAAATGACATTTTGCTCTCTTAATATATCTTATAAGTGAAATCTATTTCTAAAGCCCCATTCCTGTCCCCCTACAAACTGGGCCAAGTAAATTGTTAAATTGAAAAGCATCTTTTGGTTCCTTTGGTTTGTGTGAAGTTAACTTTGGCTTTTTCAGTGAAGAATTATGGTTTATATTTCTGTTCTTACAGTAAATTCTACAAATAGTCAGGTCTACAGCCATAGTACCTAATCACACCTTATCTCATCAAATCTTGGAAGCTAAGCAGGGTCAAGCCTGGTTAGTACTTGGATGGGAGACAAAGTGCATCCCTTTTTCTCTCTATAGACCAGGATGACCAACAGCAACCCTGACATTCATCCTTGAAGCATATGAAAGTGAAATAGATGATGTTTCACACAAAGTTCTTTGACTATGATGTGATAGATGAATAATTATAATATCACAGGAATATTTCCTCTTCCTCACCCAGACTATGAGCAGAGCCATGGATCCTTAAAGTGAAGAAAGTATGTGTTAGTGGGCAAAAGCAAAGGGGAAGATGATGAAGCAGTGAGAGCAATCCAAATCAGTCAAGCAAGAGGTTACTGCACAACCTTTGGCCTCACCCAGTATGAGCAGAGCCCAGCATATCGGATGAGACTGAGGGTCCGAATTTCTGTCCCCTTCTGAACACAAATCCCTAAATCCATCCCTAAGAAACTTCTGCTTACCTTCAGAGGTATCTTTACTCTCTAAGACCCTTTAAATTCTTGACCTTTCTTCTAGAACAGGCAATTGGTATCTTCAGTGCCAATTTAATTTTAGATAGAAATGTATGCCTGCTTGAAAAATAAACTTTATATCCAAAAGAGAATGACTTAACAATAGAGTAAGACTGAATCTAATAGCAAAGACTCAGCCCACCCTTCCCAGATGGATAAAATCTAATTTCTCCGGCTCTGGTATGAATGTGCCCCATCACTTCCAGACTGGAATCAAAAGGTGCTGATCAAAAACAAGACAGTGTATACACATGGTGTGACAGGCCAAGCTCATTGGACTGAAATCAGAGATCCAGGGTTCTTGCCCGAACCCTGCCATTCTCTCACAGTGACTTTGACCAAACTCTGCAGCTCTGTGGACCTCAGTGTCCTCATCTGTAAAATGAAGAAGCAAGGCTACTCAGTCTCCAAGGTCCTTCCCAATTAAAACCCTACAATTCCATATGTTCTTCCCCCCCTCAAACTCAAAATACTTGGTTATCTTATTTATGCAAAATATAAACTCAGATCAAGATATCCTTATTACATAAAGAATAAACATGACGGATTTATTAGGCAAGAGAGTAACTTCTTACCTGCCAGTACTAGTTGATGGGCTTAAAGGAGAAGCTTCAAAGTATTTCTGATAGAAAAAAATAGGGCTTGAAAAACCCCTCTGCTCTTGAGTCCTTAACACAGTGCAGGACTTAGGTGTTACCATGTTTGAAGTAAACATTGTGAAAAGGACTTTGATCTTTTAGTTTTTAAGGTAGTTGGAACATTTCTTTCTTGTAATAATGTAGTGTAGCCTGTGTCCTAAGTGGTCCATTCCATAAACCTCCTGCTAAAGCTTGACAGGGCCAACTCATCTGCCCAGCTCTGAGTGAGTCATTCGTGTCTACATCTCCTGCCCAAATAGATCACCATCCTCTCTAGATGCAAGCAGCGTGGAGGTAGGGCCATTGTCACCATGTAACATTCAATGTGGATTTGCCTTGATCTCCAGGCATGAGGATGATGTTCAGCACTTCAAGGTCATGCGAGACAACAAGGGTAATTACTTCCTGTGGACTGAGAAGTTCCCATCCCTAAATAAGCTGGTGGACTACTATAGGACAACTTCCATCTCCAAACAGAAGCAGATCTTCCTAAGGGACAGAACCAGAGAAGATCAGGTATGCTCCAGGTCCAAATAAACCCCAGTCTAGAGATTTTAGGCAGCTCGCGTTCCCACATGAACCACCAAGAAAATGCATGATGGGCAGATCCTCTGAGTATTTTGAAAGGCAGAATAACTCAGAAGTCGGATCTCAGTTTAAACCCTAGCTTAACATTTCCTAGCTATGTGATTTTGGAAAGTTCCTCCCATCCTCAGTTTCATCATCCATAAAATGGGGGCAATGGTGAAATCTACCTTACAGGGTGGTTGTGAAGGTTGGAGAAGATAATTCATCCTTATCGCATCCATCACTCCTAATCACTCAACAAATATTAGCTCTTGGTGTGGATGCTATTATTTTGTTATAGACATCGTTACATCCTGATTTTCAGCCTAGCTCAGGAGTTGTCCAAGGATAAAGGAGTTAGGGGTGGCTATAGAGAGGAATATTAAGGGGCAGCCTAGAGTCCAGGACTAAAGCAGCAGGTGGAGTTTTGTGGAGGGTTTGGGTGTGGGGGACCATAGGAGGAGAAAACTGTATTTGAAATTCTTGTTCTTGGAACTATATGGAACATATTATTTTAGTAGAAAATGTATCAGACAGACCTGGCATTGAAGCTGATTTAATCACTTAATTATCTGTATTACCTAGGCAAGTTAAGACACCCCCCCCTTTTTTTTTCTTTGAGACAGAGTATCACTATGTCACCCTTGGTAAAGTGCCGTGGTGTCACAGCTCACAGCAACCTCCAGCTCTTGGGCTTAAGCGATTCTCTTGCCTAAACCTCCCAAGTAGCTGGGACTACAGGTGCCCACCACAATGCCTGGCTATTTTTTGTTGTAGTTGTCATTGTTTAGCTGGGCTGGGCCGGGATTGAACTCACCAGCTTCAGTGTATGAGGCTGGTGCCATAACCACTGTGCTATGGGCACCGAGCCAAGACACACACCCCTTTTTTTTTCACTCTGTCACCCTGAGTAGAGTGCCATGGCATTATAGCTCACAGCAACTTCAAACTCTTGGGCTCCAGAGATCTTCTTGCCTCAGTTTTTATATTTTAAGTAGAGACAGGGTCTTGCTCTTGCTCATGCTGGTCTCAAAGTCATGAGCTCAGGTGATCCACCTGCCTTGGCCTGCCAGAGTGCTAGGATTACAGGCGTGAGCCACTGTGCCCAGCCTTGAGTCACCTGTCTGAGTACCAGTTTTCTCATTTGTAGAATAGCAGATAAATAATACCTCCATCTGTGAGCCATTGTGAAGATTACACGAGGTAATATAGCTAAGCAGCGCCATAGAACCTGGCCCTTACAAGGCACTGAGGAAATGTTACCTTGCCTACCTTAAGTAAATTCACACACACACAATTTATAAACTATTTTTCAAATGAAATAACATGGTTATAAGAGACAGGTATTATAAGAAGAAGTATTCATGAAAACAGTTGAAATCCTAGGAAAAGGTTATTTTAAAAGGCACCAAGACTGTGACAGCAACAACATATGCTTTGGGGAAGTAAAGAAAACCCTGCCTTTCAAGTCTTGGTTGCTTTTAAGCCTGAGAAGTTCCTGTTAAAGGAAAATAGTGTCCCTACCAAGTGCACACAGAAGTTCAGAAAGAAAAATAAAGGTTAAACAGATATTGTGGATTATTTTAACCAGGAAACAGAGAGATTAACTTACCAGGATGTGCATTCAGAGATAACAGAGGCAATATAAAATTGCATTAAACTGGATTAAATGAGTTAATATTTGTAGAGTGCTTAGAATAGTGCCTGGTATATACTAAGCCTTGGACCCTGTGTAATTGTTTGTCAAATAAAAATAACAATAAAGTATTTCTGATTCACAAGGCTGTTATAACATTAAGCAAGAAAGGCCTTGCTCCTTCCCAGCATGCCCAGCAGCAGGTCTGGTTTCCATGGTGCTGAGAGAGTGTTGCTGTTTGGGTCTCTGTCACCAGGCTGTAAATGACAGTTCAAAATCAGGCAAAGTCAACAGCACAGTTTATCTGTAGGGGTAGGATGTCCACCAGTGTGGCAATATGAGATAAGGAGGAGTGGCATTGTGTCAGTAAAATGGAATATTTAAGCTTGATTAAACAGAGGAAAACAATCCTCCTAGGTACAGACTAAACAGGTACCACGTGGAAACTGAACCAGAGAATTGAATTCCTAAAACTGGGAGAATCTGAGAATGGAGAGGCTCCTTTTGAGAATGTGAAAATCTGAACCATTAGTACCCTTTAAGGTCAACCCACCCCCCAGCTATCTCTTGGAGACTTGGGGAGCCAAGTATAGGAACAATTGCAACAGGTGGGGTCAGGCCAGAAGTTCCCAGAAGACATCTCTGTTCTCTCTCCCAGGGTCGCCGAGGTAACAGCCTGGACAGAAGGTCCCAGGGAAGCCCACACCTCAGTGGAGCTGTGGGAGAAGAAATCCGGCCTTCCATGAACCGCAAGCTGTCAGATCACCCGCCAGGCGTCCCCTTGCAGCACCAGCACCAGCAGGCGCCCCTGCAGTACGCCCCCTCAATGCAGCCCCCGCAACAGCGCTACCTGCAGCATCACCACTTTCACCAGGTATCTGGAAAGAATGAGATGGACACGAGGGGCTGGGAAGGAGGCCCTGCTTCCCCCAAGGCCTGGCTGAGTCTCCTGAGGTCTCACAGGACTCCCCACTTGGCAGAAATATGGAAACTCTTGGCAAAGAAGTCTCTGTGAATTAAATGGCTCACTGCCTGAATACACACACACACACATTCTAACCTTGAGGACTCAGTGAGCAATGGCTTCATTTTCCTATCAGCACAATTCTAAATCTGTTCCTGCCCCTTAACCCATCCGGCTGTGGAGATCCACAAGAAAAAGGGATTAAGACCTGCAGTGGAACCTTGTTTATTTATTTATTTATCCCCTGCCTTGTTCCAGATAGGATTTCAGGTGGCTTACCGAGGTGGACAATGCAGCTAGATAACATCGTTCCTAAATTCCTTAGCAGGGCACACAAAGTCCTTTGTTCGCAGCCCATATCTGTTTCCTCAACCTGCTTCCTGCTCCCTCCCCCCACTCCCCAAGCAGACAGCATTCCAGCAACCTTGCACTACCCTTAGTTACCTGAATGCTCCATGCCTTTGTGGGTTTTTATATGCTGATCCCTCTGTCTCTAGCGCCCTTCCCTGGCCAGTCCTTCTTTTAAGCTGAAACACAAGCATCACCTCTTCTATGAAGCCTTCTCTGATTTACCCAAGCAGACTTAGAAGCTCTCCTCTCTGCTCACTTACCACTTAAGTGAGTATGGTTCCCCCTCTAGACAGAAGCTTCATGAAGCCAGAGACCTACTGTTAAAGCTATGCATCCTTAGAATCTGGACAGATGGTGGAAGCCTGATAAATGCTTCTTGAGCAAATATATGAAACCCACATTTGGCTTCAAATCTATGGTCCTGTGATCCTCCTCCCTCGTCTTCTCTCCATCTTCGAGGGTGTACTGCCATCATCAGTGGTCAGCAAGTATTCCTGGAATGCTGGCTGTGTGGATGGCATCCCAGTGAGGCACTGGGGGAGCCTGCCAGTGGAGTGATGGGTCCTCTGCTGCATCTGTTTCTAGGAGCGCCGAGGAGGCAGCCTTGACATAAACGACTGTGGCACCACCCTGGGCAGTGAAATGAACGCGGCCCTCATGCATCGGAGGCACACAGACCCGGAGCAGCTGCAAGTGGCAGGGGTAGGTGAACTGTCCCTCTCCAGGCTTTGTGTCATGGCAGGAGAGAACTAAACTGCACAGAGCTCAGCTCGAGGCTGAGGACATCTGGGGAGTGACAGTGCAGGGAGGCCTGGGGCTGAGCCCGTCCCAGCAGCTTCACTAGGTCTGTCATTCCCAGGCTGGGTGTCTGGCCTTCCCTGGCCTGGAAGTTCTTGGCTCTTGGCCTTTATCTCCTTTATTACCATAGTAGCATTGCTTTATCACCCAGATCCATCTTGACTCATGACTATTGCACTAACCCTGGGGGTGGGAGGGCATTATTTTGAACATGTTGCCATTTGTTTGTTACTTGAAGAAAATAAAAATACCACCTACTGGTGTGCAGAGAGTAATTCTCAAGGATTCTCTACGACATGACATCTCCATCGCTTTACAGCTCTGAATCCCATGCTCAGGGCTGTGCCTCTGCGTGGCCAGGGTGCTGGGAGCCCGCAGACCCTGTACTGTGGACCAGTGGCTCTAAGGAGAGCCTGGCTGGCCCTAGCTCAGCAGAGCCTTCCTGTGCTTCCCCCCAACAGCGAGTGCGGTGGGCCCGGGCCCTGTACGACTTTGAGGCCTTGGCAGACGATGAGCTGGGATTCCACAGTGGAGAGGTGGTTGAGGTTCTGGATAGCTCCAACCCATCCTGGTGGACTGGCCGACTGCACAACAAGCTGGGCCTCTTCCCTGCCAACTACGTGGCACCCATGATGAGATGAAACCTTTGGTGGGGGGAGCCAGAGGCGTTTTGTCTGAAGCTTCCCACAAGAGGGGACAAGGGGAAAAGGCTGGACTGCTTGACTACATACACACACATATGTCTATGTGTGCCTACATACATACACGACATTTTGTAAGAGTAATTTATTGGCAACAGGGATACCTAATTAGTTGATATGAAAAAGAGCTTGGGTGGAGAATGATATTCATACTTATTTTTCTATTCCCCTAAGGGTTTGCAGAAGGCAGTAGGGGCGGGGAGGGGGGTGCAGGGAAATCAAACAGAACTTCCTTCTTGCCTTGGGAATTTTCACAGAGAGTAGCTAAGCGGAGACCACACCCTGGCGTTAGACACAGGACAGCAGGGTGGAGTTGGACTTGGTGAGGCACGTTCCAGCTTATCTGCAAGCCCCACTCCCCCAGAGGGGCAGCTCTCCTCTTGTTCTCTGAGGGGTAGGCACTGCTGCACTGAGAATGCAGGTGCCAATCCAGTGCCACAGGTAGCCAGGTCTGAGCTGGGAGTGGGCCCGAGCATAGGGTCAGGACAGTGTTGGAGAGGCCAATCTGAACAGGGTTGATCTCCTAGTCAACACCCCGCTGAGACTCTCATGTCCTTCAGATGAATGTGCCTTGGGCAATCCTCTTCCCTGCAGACAGGAGAGAGTCGTCTCCAGCATGGAGAGGAACGGATGCCCCATGAAGAGCCCAGCCCTGGGAAATCAAGGGATTTCTCTTGGTTCCCCAGTGGCTACTCGGATGTAACCTCTGCTCCCCAGCTGCAAAGAAAGTAGCATCCTAGATCCTATAAAGTGCCTGGGGAATCCCTGGCTGAGAATGTTCAGTTTAGAGTCGCAGTGTGATGCTTACAAGGGTGTATCTTCAGGGTTCTGTTCATTTTCCCTCTGGATTTTCTGTGATTTGAAGAGGCCTTGCCCAAGGGCACAGAGAGTGGCCCACTTTGCTGTACTGACTGTTGGTTGGTTGATTGAGCATGACCCAGGAAGAAGCTGGCTTTGAGGTGAGCTTCCTTTTGGGGCTAATGAATGCTGACCTCTGCCCAAGAGCAACTGGGGAGAGGAGCCTCCCTGCTACCACCATCCCTCCTTGTCAACTCAAACCAGAATCGTGTTCCTAAGGCTCCACCGGGGGTGTGAAGTGCAGACCAGTCTGGCTGGGGGAAGAGACTCTGGAAACTGGAAGCTCAGGGCCTTAGTGAGCCTGAAAGCAAACATGTCTGCTCAGAGGGCACTTCTAAGGGGTGTGTGTGCTTGTGTACATGTGTGTGGATGTGTGTGCACCTGTGCATGTGTCTGTGTGTATGCATGTATGCCGAGACAGGAAAGAAAGGGTCAGGATGAAAATGTTGGTAAGGGAGCCTAGAGAGGGATTCTCTTCCCCAGCCCTTCCTGCTCTAGGAGGGACCCAGAAGCAGCCATTGTAAAGGTGATATGAGAAGAGTTTGTGACTCAGAAGTTAACTGCCCGTGTAACGTAAGCTGTGTCCCTTGTGACTCTGATTCTACTATTCCCTGATCCCCATGTTCCCTTTAGAGAAAAGGTAGGGGAGGGGACCCTGTGGGGGGGCATTGGGAGGGACAAGAAAATAGCCTGGGAGAGGCAGGGGGGAGTGGAGCCTGAGTGGGGAGCATCTGTAGCCTTTGGAAGTGAGAGCATGGAGAGGAGCAGGTAGCTGGGACATCTCAGAGGACAGAGGGTCAGTGTGAGTGACACAGAGGCAGGAACAGGAGCGTGGGGTGAAGAGTGAGTGACAGCCAGGGGGCCGGTGGGGCACAGGAGGGAGAGGCCAGGCAGGTGGGCCCAGGGAGAATCAGAGCAGAGAAGCTGCCGCTGGGGCCAAGGCAGAGAGCAAAGAAACACAGGAATAAAAAGAAAGAGGAGAAAGAAGGCAGAGGCAAAGAAGACCTCATAAGCTATTTTGGTATTTGGATAATGTGAAACGTACAGTAAATAAAAGCGAGAAGGAATGTTTGATTTTACAGTATTTACAAACCATATGCTTTAAACAGCCCACAAACTTCATCCATTTTTCCGATGATGTGGGACAATGGTACGTGATTAGATTGTGGGCTAGATTTCGTGCTTTGAAACAAACACTTCTCAAGAAAGGAAAAATAAAACAAGTGTCCTTTTGCTGAGCTTGTGTCTGGTATTTATGTCACATACCCCTCAGGTGGGAGGTGGGAGTGAGACCAGCAGGTGGTGGGGGTCACTGGCCTGGAAAGGCTGACCACACAGGCCTTGTCAGGAGTTTTCAGAACCCCTGGAACTGGGTGTTCTGTTCGAGCAAGGCTATTGTGGAAGTATGTGGGAGTATTTTTTATTGAGCTAAAACTGCCTTGCCCTGCTCATCAGTGTGGCTCAATTCAGAAGGAAGCAAGAGAGTCACCCAGACCACCCAGGGAGAACCAGGACTCCCAGAAACCCAGGACACAGACCAAACTATCCACTGTCTGCCTAGGGGAGCAACTTCCCATGTGTCCCCGCAAACCCCACTTTCTACTGCGGAGCATTTCAGTACCAGGGCGGTGTCCACACAGGGCCTCTCATGGAACTAGCAACCAACACACTATCTCTGAGTCTGGTTCTACCTGACTTTGAGCTCAGGGGACTTCCAGAGAAAAGCTAGTTCCTGTCGGACCAGTTGGGTTTTCCTAGCAGCTTGCTGGGGGACCTGCCTCTGCCCACCCACTTATAAATGGCCTAAGGGTGGTCTAAGGTGGTGCTTCTCAAAATACAAAGTGCCTGTGAATTGCCTAGAATTGCCCGGATACCATGTTAAAACGCATTCCAATTTGGTCCTGAATTGCTAACAAGCTACCAGGTGCTGTTGCTGGGTCCATACTTTCAGTAGCAAGGACAAAGGACTCAGCAGGGAGCTAAATAGCTATAAAAATGTAATTGGATTCTTTTTCTGGGGATATGCAGCCATTTTTCTTTGCTTTGGAATATGTGCAATTCAGAACTGTCATCATGACATCGTTCGTATTTGGCAGGCCAGGTGACTTATTATTTATCCTCTTCATCTTCACCAGGAATCAAAACACTTTAGAGCGAGAGGCATCTGATGAAACACCAATGGGAATTTCCTAATAGTAATTATTTTAAACACAAGCAGAGGTTGCAGAAGAAAATGTGAATGCTCTCTCAGGAAGTCTTTAAACATAAAAATGACTCCCGCTGGGCTCGGCACCTGTAGCTCAGCAGCTAGGGCGCCAGCCACATATACCAGAGCTGGTGGGTTCGAATGCAGCCCAGGCCTGCCAAACAACAATGACAACTACAACCAAAAAATAACCGGGCATTGTGGCGGGAGCCTGGAGTCCCAGCTACTTGGGAGGCTGAGACAAGAGAATCACATAAGCCCAAGAGTTGGAGGTTGCTGTGAGCTGTGACCCTATGGCACTCTACCAAGGGTGACATAGTGAGACTCTGTCTCAAAAAAAAAAAAAAATGGCTGCCATTGGCTATGGCCCTGGCTAGGGCAGGGGAATGGGCCTGTATGACATCATTAGCTCTCAGCTAACCTAAAGCACAACAGCCCACACTGGGACAGATGGCACAGTCATGGTTGAAATATTTGCCGTTTGCCTTGTCTAAAGTCAACATTTCATCCTGTCTGTTCCAAGGCAAGGATGTGAGAAAAATCTTTATTGTCTCACTTCTTTTTAAAAATACTTCTCAAGTTCCTCCATTCATGCCCTCCCCACAGCCATGCCACCATCATCTCTACCCCAACCCCTGTCTTAGCTTCCACACTTTTCTTCCTGTGTTCCTTTTGCCCCAATTCACACTCCACAAAGATGCCAGATAATATTTGCAAAAATAAAACTGATCACATCACTCCCCTTCCCACTGGACTTAGGCTTAAATTTGAAGTCCTAATGTGGCCCGGCGAGGTGTGGCCCCTCCCTCTCTCCAGCCTCCTTTTCTGCCTCTCCCATCCACTCCCACGGGCTTTCACTCCCCTGCTCCAATGTCCTTCTTTCAACCCCCAGAGGGCCAAGAATTTGTCCCCACATCTTTCCATCTGCTATTCCCGCTGCCTAGGATGCACGCCCAGCGTGTACATGGATGCCGGCATTGGCCCGAGCTGTCTAACTGTTAGACCATAAGCTCTGCGGGGCAAGGACCTCTGTTTTGTTAATCATTGCATGCTCAGAATCCAGCACATTTCATGGCACATAGAGGCTCCACAAATATTTGTCTAATGAATGAACAAATGGACCTGCCTCATCCGCTTACTGAATAACCCTCCAAATCTCAGGCCTTCCCTAGGTGCAAACAAGGTCATATTAACAATAATGCCCAAGTTACAACAGCTGTTGCCACTGCCCTCAGATTCTCCTCCAGCTGCTTCCGAGGGTCTAGGAGAGTCCACATGTCCAGGCACCAGTCTGCTCAGGCCTCCCATCCTGGCTGTGTTCTGTTGCCCCACACGGCCTCTGCTGACGTCGCCCTCCCTTGTGCTGTGGATCCGCTATGCATCGCATTTCTCTGCCGGTGAAATGGCCTAATCTTTCAGGTCCCAAATCTCCCCTGTCCTGTATGTGGCAAGGAAGTTGGCCAATGGGTGAGGTGGAGAATGGCCTGTTCTGAGCGGCACTGCTCGGACCCAGGGTCCCTCACAGTCCTCCATGAACACAGCCTGTTTCCTTCTCACCTGTGCCCTCTCTGCATCAGACAGAGCAGGGGCTGCCAACCCTTCTCTCCATCTCTCTTTCTCTGCCACCCCTTTCTCCATCAGCTGAAAAGAAACTCCTTGATAGCTCTTCATTTGTGCAGAAGATACCATGGAGGGACCGTGCAGACATGCACCCAGCTGTACAGTGTGGGCTCGGCTATAATTCACTCACTGAATCAACCAATGTTCACAAAGCACCTCCCAGGGCTCAGACATAGCCATTGGGCCTTCACGTCCCTCCACTATGTCCTTTTTGTGTCCAGGCCACAGTTGCTGCCTTATTTCCAACCTCTCTCACTTCTCTCCCAGGTGACTGCCACAGTCTTGGCACTGGTCTCCCTGCCACATGTCTAGCCACCTCCAATCCAGCCTCCTGTCACTGCCAGAGAGAGCTTACCAATGTGCAAGCTGGTGTCATCAGGCTCTGGCTCAAATCCTTCCGGGGCTTTCCATAGCTTTCAGGCTGGAGTTTAACCTCCTTAGGGTCACACTGAGGGCCTTTTGTGATCTGACTGCTGCCTGTTTACTCAGCCACATCTCCACCTCTCCACTCCCCAAAACTCTTTACTTTGGTCCCACAGAACTATCTGTGGTCCCCAGAAGGAGTCATGTCGTCTCAGACCTCTGAGTCTCCCAAATTCTATTCCTTTTGCCTGGAATGCCACTCTTTTTGTCCAGATCAGCACTGTCCAATGGGATGTACTGCAAGGATGGGAAAGTTCTATATCTTTTCTATCCAATGCGGTAGGCACTAGTCACACATGGCCATGAGTACTTGAAATGTGACTAGTGCCAGTGAGTGAAACAGTCACATGTGGCTGCCTTACTGAGCAGCCTGGGTCCAGACAACTGTTAGCTGGAAATACTGAGCTCAGGGCTCATGGTCTCCACTCGGAAACCATCTCAACATCATGGCTGAAATATATGCCCCCTCTTTACATTCCCATAGTATCCTTGCTCTTCCTCTACTCTACCCCAAAATGTAGAACCATGATCAGTGATTCATTGATCTGCTTCCCCCACCAGACTGAAGATTTTTGAGAACAAAGGCGAACAGTTCACTTACGAATGCAGTGGTGTGCTGGTAAAGGTTTAACAATTGTCTTTCTGAGAAAAATCCCGGATTAGTGGCATTTGCCAATTCTGTGGTGTAAGTACTCCCACCCTGTGTCAAAAGAGTAAGAAGACAAGCCACAGACTGGGAGACAATATTTGCAAAAGACATATCTGATAAAGGACTAGTACCCCAAATATATAAAGAACTCTTAAAACTCAACGATAAGAAAATGAACAACCGGGTTTTTAAAGTGGGCCAAAGACATGAAGAGGCATATCACTGAAGAAGATAGAGATGGCAAATAAAGCTATGAAAAGATGCTCGCCATACGCTGTTAGGAAATTGCAAATGAAGATAATGAGATACCGCTACACACCTGCTAGAATGCCCAGAACCCAAAACACTGACAACACCAGATGCTGGTAAATTCATTCATAGCTGGACATGCAAAATGATGCGGCCACCTTGGAGGACAGTGTGGTGGTTTCTTACAAAACTGAGCCTATTATTACCATGCGATCCAACAATCACACTCCTTGTTATTTGCCCAAAGGAATGGAAACACATCCACAGAAAAACCTTTGCACGGGTGTTTATAGCAGCTTTATTTGTAACCGCCCAAACTTGGAAACAACCAAGATGTCCTTCAGTAGATGAGTGGATAAACTGGTACATCCAAATAACAGAATGTTAGTTAACTCAGGGCTAAAACTATGAAAAACCATGGAGGAAACTTAAATGTCTATTACTAGGTTAAAAAAGCCAGTCTGAAAGGCCTACATAGTGTGTGATTCTAGCTATGCGCTATTCCGAAAAAGAAGAAACTAGAGAGACAGTTAAAAGATCAAAAGTTGCCAGGCACAATGGCTCACACCTGTAATCCTAGCACTCTGGGAGCCCAAGGCAGGTGGATTGCCTGAGCTCAGGAGTTCAAGACCAGCCTGAGCAAGAGTAAGACCCAACTCTGCCAAAAATAGAAAAACTACATGGGAGTTGTGGTGGGCGCTTATAGTTCCAGCTACTCAGGAGGCTGAGGCAGGAGGATTGCTTGAGCCAAAGAGAGAAAGTGAGACTCTATCTCAAAAATTAAAAAGATCAGGCTCGGCACCTGTGGCTCAACGGGCTAAGGGGCCAGCCACATACACCTGGCAGGTTCGAATCCAGCCTGGGCCCGCCAAACAACAATGACGGCTGCAACCAAAAAATGGCCGGGCATTGTGGTGGGTGCCTGTAGTCCCAGCTACTTGGGAGGTGGAGGCAGGAGACTCACTTGAGCCCAGGAAATTGGGGGTTGCTGTGAGCTGTGATGCCACGGCACTCTACCCAGGGTGACAGCTTGAGGCTCTGTCTCAAAAAAATAAATAAATAAATAAAAAGATCAAAGGTTGCCAAGGGTTGGGGGGAGACAGATGAATAGGCTGAGCATAGAGGATTTTTAGGGCAGGGCAACTGTGTGGTACTGCGACAGTGGGTACAGTCACTACACATTTTTTAAAACCTGTCAAATGTACACCAAAAGTGAGTCCTAACAGAAACTGTGCACTTTGAGTGATTATGTTGTGTCAATGTAGTTTTGACAATTGTGAATTGTGACAAATACACTACTTCTGGACGATGCGGACAGTGGGGGAGGCTATGCATTCATGGGGACAGAGGCTGTGTGACAACTCCCCTTCCTGCACCTTCTGCTCCATTTTGCTGTGAACCTAAAACTGCTATAAAAAATAGTCTACTTTAAAAAGAACAACTCCCACCATGGCTGATTTCAAGCTACCAACATGACATCACTGAACTCAGAGGTGGGAAGAGATGCGAACAATTGGCTCTCATGAGCAGAGAGGAGCCAGCTCCAGACACCACCGCGTGAATGTACGAGTGGAATGTGCCAGACGCTGGGAGTGCAGGGAGCAGGCGATGGAGCCCTGCAAGAAGCTGGGGCTGCAGCTGCTGGTCCCATTTCAGTTCCACCCAGGAGAGGAAGGATCAAGGAGTCCTATCTTCGTCTTCTTCAGGAAGAAGCACATTTTTTTCCTTTGGGTCCTTTATCTTTAATACCAACACATGCCCAGATATCTACTGAGTGGCCCACTCAAGCTAGTGGAAAGCGAGTGAGCTGGAGGCCAGAAAATGGGGGCCTGACCAAAAGCATCTTAAACAAAAAGGGGCTTACAACCTCCCACGACAAGGAGTCCAGAGATAGGGTAGTGTGGGGCTTGCATCAGTGTCTCTTCTCAGTGGCTGCTGCTGTTCCAGAAGCCATGGGCAGACATGACGATGTCTAGTGGAGAAGGGGCACATCCCTCCTGGTTTTTATTAGTGAAAAACATTTCCCAAAAGTCCCGCAGCAGCCACTCCCTCAGCCCTCATGGGAAAGACTGGATCACAAGCTTTTCGTAAACCATTTCCAGGACCACAAGGCTGCCATAATCAGTTGGTGGGCACGTGCGGGAGGGTCTGCCGCAGGAAGAAGTGGACAGGGCTGGTGGCGGGGAATGGCTGTCAAGACCAGATGTCACGGGAACGTCAGGGAAAGAGTAGTTTATTCTACCATCAGGTCATTTCATAAACATTTCTAGAGATAATTACGGAACCCCAACTCCCCAGCTTTCCCCCTGCTGAGGTGAAATGCCTGCGTGAACACACACACTTACCCAGTCACACGTACTCTCACACTCACACACATACACATTCACACACTCATGCACGTGTATACACATACTTGTACATTCACACACATACACACTCACATATGTTGACACACACTCAACCACTAACATGTACACACACTCAAATGCCTCAGACACACACACACACATACACTCATACACACTCAACCACTCACATCTACACACATGCTCCACACACATACATATCTGTGCACCCACACGTAACACTCGTATAGTCTCACACGCATACACATTCACACACACACACGCCCATCCATCAACCTTCCTCTGTGGACTCCCGCTCCACACTAAGCCAGCACGTCAATGCAGACAGGTTCCAGGTGTTCAAAGACACGGGCCGGGTTCCTACTAAGGTCTGTGTCTGCTGCGTGGACAGAGGCCACAGCCAGCCTGGGACTGTGTCTTAGTCCCAGTGACTCTCTGATTCCAGTGTGAGATGCTCCCCCCTAGAAGCTTCCAGGCATGGCTCTCTGCAGGGTCCTAGGTGGCCACATTGTGACGTGGGTACACATCTGAATTCCCTAGAGAGAGCAGCGAGCAGCGTCTCACTCCCCAGGCTCTAACCTGGTTGTGGGCAGTTGCCAGGCAACTCCTGCCCACACTGGAGGAGCCTTAGTTACCATGGCAAGTCCAGATGGCTGAGGGACACAGGGGAGAGGAAGCCCTGATGGGCATCAGCAGCCTGGACTCTGTCCTCACTTCTACTGAGCCACTGGATCTTAGGGAAATCTCTTTGGGCCTTAGTTTTCTCATCAGTAAAATGGAGAGGTGGGGTCTGCTCTAGCTCAAATGTATTGATGCATGTGGATGGCATAAATAGAATAAACATTGATCCTAAGACCCCTCTTAGCCAAGTAATGACTCAAGATGGGTGCAGAAATGGAATGCATTAAGTGTGTGTCTCTTTTTAAAAATAGGGAAACTAGCAAGCTTGTGTCTCCATTAGGACAAATAAAAGCTAGGGAGATTCTCCCTTCTGTTAGCAAAAATTTAGTTTCTGGAATTGATATTCACAAATCCTTGGGGCTTCCAAGTCCTTTGATGAACCCAGACTCCCTAAGAAATAAATCTCCAAAGTAGGTCCCAAAAAACACTCAGCTTGCTAAAACCCGATATCCTATCAGACAAGGTCTACCAGTTCTTGGGCTCTGCTGGCCCTCTGTCCCAGGTAGAGCCATGGCACAAGCCCAGTCCTCTCTAGGTCCTGGGCCCTATCCTGCCTCCTCCAGTGTGGACCTGCTCAAGCCTCTCAGGTCTGTGCTTATCTCTTGCTTCTGAGACCCAGGCCCATCTGCTTCCCTCATTCCTGCAACAAGATCCTTGCCTAAGCCAGTGGCTCCTGTAAGCCCAGAAGACAGGCCAGACACTGTCACACTCCAGGTGGTTGGTCTGTCCTCCTCCTGGAGGCAGTGTCCCATTCTAAGTCTTGGCCACTCCTGAGCCCTCCATATCACAAACATGACAAACAGGGCAATGTCTGAGTGTGGCCAACAATGGTAGAGTCAACTCTTCACCCTGACTCAAAAGCTGAGTTTCCCCTTGCTTGAGAGTAGAAGGAAGAATTTATACCTTGAACATAGGGAGTGAGAACCACTGGGGTGTTATGGTGAGTGGTCCAATGGTATCAGTCTTTCAATTTCAGATTTTCTCTAGGGCATTCTGGAACCTTCCAGCCCATTGAGAATGCCCCATCCTCGAGCTGTGCACCTGGCTTTCCCCTCCCTTCCTATCTATCATCTATTTTCTACTCCAGGCAATACGGAAAAGTGGGAAAGGCATGAGGTCTGAGTTAGGCGCACCTGGGCCCCCGTCCATGCTGTGCCACTTACTACATGAGCCTGAACAAGTTACTTGACCTCTCTGAGCTAATCTGGAGAACTGAGCTGTTGTGAGAAGTAAACAAAATTAGAGAAACTACTTAGTAAGGGTCTGGCAAGTGGTAGATATGTGACGACTGTTTGCTTTCTTTATTCTTTCTATTTCCAAGGCCCAGGCCAGCCTTCTGGGCACAGAAAAAAAGGGATCCAGTTCAGCTTTTAGGCTCCTGCTGGCTTTTGACCTCCCTGACCCTGGCAAGAGTCTTGCTTTCTGTGGCGAGCTAGTCCTCCAAGCCCCTCGACAACCATCTTCCATTGTTGGCAGAAACAGCCTTCTTCAGCCTGCCCCACCCTGCCCCACTCTGCCCTACCCCATTCCCGGTGAGGACAAGTTGCTGCAGAGGACTCCTCTCCTTTGAAACTTGCCTGTCCTGTACTCTGCCCTCCTTGGGGCAATCTCCCTGCACCCATCAAGCTGCTAACTTGCTGATACAGCACCTCAGCTCTGGGAGAGTCCTCCTCCCTCACCTCACTACCCTCTTCCAGGTGATGCCTGCCCTGCAGTGGCCTCCTGCAAGGCACAAAGTTCCAGGGGTGCTGGCCAAGCAAAGGAATAATTCTTGAAGGGAGAAAGCCAGGCTAGCCAGGGGCTTCAGCAGCAGCCCAGGGCCACCACAGGGTTACTTCCAACGATGGACCCCCATTACGATGGCCCCACCCACCCACCTGGGTTACTTCCAACGATGGACACCCATTACTTTACACGCAACTTCAGCCAGATCAGGCACTTACTCTACTAGGAAGCCTGTCCCCTGTCATTCTCAGCTTAGGGTTCAAGCTGCCTCCTGGGAGTGGAGCGGCATGGAGACAGGAAATCTGGGCTGTTCTCACCCTTGAATATGTGTGTTACTACTCAGCTGGTCTTGAAATCCTGGCTACAAGTGATCCTCCTGCCTTGGCCTCCCAAAGTGCTGGGAATTAGGCATGAGTCACAGCACCCAGCCCCTGCCCAGTTTTAAGAAGAAATACCTGGTCAGTTTGAAGTAAAGAGGTGGTGGGGAGAGGGAGCTGGTGAACTCCAGTGGTTCAGGCATAATGCCCAGTAACACCGTGACAAACACCACTGTCCTGCCCTCAAGGATCTTACGACAGCTGCGGGAGACAGAACATCATGACATGGGTGCTAAAACAGAGCCAGGCTGTAAGAAAGGGCACCCAACCTGAACTTGGAGGCCAGGGAAAGATTGTAGAGGAAGTGAGCACCCAGCTGGAGACTAAGTGAGCCAGAAGCATCTCTGACCGGCTGGAGGGAAGAGCTTATGAGAGCGGGAGCTTCCTAAGCAAAGACCCAACATGTCCAGGAAGGGAGAAGCACAGCGAGTCAGGATCAGAAATGGGCTTTTGCCTAGGAGTGATGGGGAACTGGAAGAATTTTATACAGACGTAATGCTATTTGCTTTCAGAAAGAAGAAAACTTCAGTTAGGGAAGCCAGTTAGGAGGCTCTTCCAGAAATGCAGGGTAGAAACGAGAGGAAATGAGGAGTGGGGAGTCGCAGCATGGATGGAGGGAAGGGGACTGAGGGGAATCACATCCCATCCCATCCCAGAGGAAGCCTCTTCTGACCTAGTGGCTGCCAGGGTGGGGAAGAGTCCAAATGAGTCCACGTGGACAAGATGGCAGATGATAGACAGCCAGGTCACTGCAGAGGAGGGAAACCAGGAGGAACGGTACAAGGAGCAAAGAAGAAGGGGCTGATGGCTTCTGTTTGGGACATGCTGCCCTGGAGGTACCTGTGGGACGTCCAAGTAGAGAGGGCCAGCAGATAAACTGGCCTGGAATGGAAAGCTCTGGAGCTGAGTCATCTGACCATGAGGCGAGACTGCCCATGGAGCGGGTGAGATGGAAAAGACACAAAAGCCAGGGGTGGGCTCAAGGGATGGACAATGGAGACTGAGAAGGAGGTAAAGGAAAACCAGGAACCACCTCATCAGAGAAAGCAGTGAAGGGGTTACGGGAGAGGGTGCCTATATGCCGCCACTGCCGTAGGTTTAACAAAGTCCCTGCATCTGGAAGGTCTGTGGGGGCACGAACTTGCCCAAGTTTTATTTATTTTATTGAGTACATAATTAGTGCTCAATAAGTAATTATTTGAATAGCTAGATGAAAGCCTTAGGTAGGTGGATGAAGGTGGGACGCCTTCGTGGTGCACTCTTGATTTCTTGGGACAGTAGAATGGGTCAGAGGGAGGGTTTGCTCAGCAAGTTCAGGCCAGGATCCCAGCCTCTAGGCGGTGAGCAAGAATTTTACAGAGGCACGAGAGAGTCCCCAAAGTATTATAAGAGGCACTCATGACACAAATTGCTATGGAGGAAAAAAGTCGCCCCTGGAAAACGTATCTAAAAATATATCATGAGGTGGGCTATTTGGGGACTCAAATTACACAGGAGGGCCTGGGAAAATAGACGTGTGCCGGGATGAACACAGCTACAATGAACATTAAATACAAGGTGTCACATCTTTATCTTGGGAACCCACAGCCCAAGGTATGTGGCAGCAAGCGAGAGGAAGGTGAAATACAACCAACTACCCAGGAGGGCACAGGCGCTGTCTGCCTGAGGAAGGAGGAGGGGCGGAGCAGAAAGGGCCTCGCAGGACGAGGCCCAGTTTCTCAGGAAGGTGGCAGCCACCTTGGGCAAGGAGGCCTCCAGAGTTGGAAATGCAACCATGACAGGGCCCCGCCTAGCTCAGGGAAACTCCAGACCCAGAGCCAAAAGCACCAGTAGAGGACCAGGGGCTTTCCTAGGGGGCCCCTGCCCATGGGCGTAAGGTATGAGAGAAGGTATGTACCTTGATCTGCAGGGCCTGCACCTGAAAGAAATCAGGGAGGAAGTACGGCTTTTAAAAACCCTCAGGAGTAGTGCACAGAGTGCGTAGGTGTGTGGCAGGGTGGAGGGGTCTGGCGATCAAGCTATGTGGACACACACCCCAGCGTTTCCAATGCCCACTCATAACCTGCAGCACATCTCCTCGAGCTCCAGTTTATTCATCTGTAATACCCGACAATAACTCCTTCACAGTCTACTTCAGCAGATGTGGGGGGAGGGGACAGATCAAATTAGATAATTGTGCATTAAAATGCCTCCACAGCCTGCAACCTCTCTGCGGATGCCTTTGTACCACTTCGCACTTCGCCTTGTAAAAATTGCCATGAGAATCTGACTCTCAGCTAAACCAAGGGACCCATCAGGGAAGCTAGTTATTACATCTGATTCCTCTTTTTTTTTTTTTTTATTCTCAGTGGCAAGCATGTTATCTAGTACACATTAAGCTCAAAAAGTTGGCTGAATAAGTAAGTCATGGGTATGTTAAGGTAAATATTACAAAAAGACCACAGTGTGTTTCATCTCAGTGAGAGCTAGAAAGACCTTTTCCAACGTGAACTGTTACTAAAATTCTGCTCTGCTTCTAACCTTCTGTCCAATCACAACTCATGTCACATAACATTTGTGCTCCTTGAAAGCAAAGACCATGTCTTAATCATTCTATTTCAGTGTGAGCTCCAGGCGGGCAAGGACTTTGTTCTGCTCAAAGCTGCAGCCCTAGTACCTAGCACAGGGCCTTGTGCTTACTGAGGCTCCACAAGGATCTGGTGAATGAATGAATGGTTTCTAACCCTTAGTACAGTGCTAGGAATTCAGCAAATGTTTGTTGAATGAATGACTGAAAAGGGGAACATTTTCTCCTTCTGATGTCCCTTTCTAACATTCCCAGCTGAGTCAGTAAAGCAAAGTGGGTAGGCACTGTAGTCAGATGGTCTGGGTTTGGATTTGGGGTCTTCTACTTACTAGCTGAATGACCTAGAGTGAGCTACTGAACCTCTCTGTGCCTCAGTTTTCTAATAGGATCATGTAGTTCATTTAAAGTGCATGTAAAATATTTAGCACAGTGCCTGGCACACAGTACTGCTGCTATTTTTGACTAAGATCTAAAGTCAAGGTCCCCACAACTTGGCCCCAATGTCCCTCTCTTTCCAGTCTCATTTTTCCACACTTTAGCTGCCCTTTTAACCTCTAGCTACCACCTGCGCCAGACATACCACCCCATGTGTATGCTCTTTGGCTTGTTTTCTTTCTCACATAACCCAGTGAGGTAGGACCTATTTTATTGCCCATATTTCACTGATGAAAAGACCAAGGCCCAGAAAGGAGAAATAACTTTCCCAGGGACACACAGCTAATATCAGGAGAGCTGGATTTCATTCCAGGACCCTCTGCCATGGAAGTTCACACTCTCCTCTACCAATCTCAGAAATCCATGCCAGGCCAGGCTACGTTCTTTCGGTGGAGCAGCACTACTGTTAGAAATGCAGAACCTCAGGCCTCACCAAGATCAGAATCTGCACTGTAACAGCCCTCCCCCATGTGCTTGCCATGCACAGTAAAGTTTGAGAAGCACTGTTGTAAACCACTTTCTACCAGTTAGACTCAAGTGTGATCTCATTTTTAGTTCCTACACCTGTCTGAAAGGTCAAGAACAGTCAGCATTATTATCCCACTTTACAGATCAGGACACCAAGGCTCTGAAAAGTTAAGTATCTTGGGGTGAACCCATGTGAACCTGATGTCAGCATGATGCTCTCTGACTGTTTCCAAACTCAACTCCTGAATATCTTTGATCCCCCTCTCCTTGAATTCATCTCTTCCTTTTAGGCTTCACTCAAAATTCTTTCCTGCTGGGCAAAGATCTTCTTATCCACATCCCACTGGGCAGATTAACTGCATCTTCCTTCACAGTCCCCATAAACTCCTTCCACTTACCTTTCTCTTGGCTCTAATTTTTTCTTTAAGAAATAAGTACTGAGCACGAATTGTGTATCAGATACATAGCAGGCACTGAGTTAATGTTGAAACAGTTTGCTCCTAAAGCATTTCTGACTGCCTTTATGAAATCGCTTTCAAGGCCAGGTGCAGTGGCTCACTCCTATAATCCCAGCACTCTGGGAGGTCCAGGTGGGTGGATTGCCTGAGCTCAAGAGTTCGAGACCAGCCTGAGCCAGAGAGAGACTTTGTCTCTAAAAACAGCCAGGCGCTGTGGTGGGCACCTGTAGTCGCAGCTACTTGGGAGGCTGAGGCAAGAGAATCACTTAAGCCCAAGAGTTTGAGGTTGCTGTGAGCTGTAATGCCACAGCACTCTACCGAGGGCGAGAGCTCGAGACTCTGTCTTAAAAAAAAAAAAAATCACTTTCATCACACTTCTGTTCTCCTTCTCTGCATTCCATTATCCTTCCACTGCCCTGAGCTCCTCTGTGTCCCCAGGGCGTAGGGTCTGGCATCCTATAAGGCCTCAAGTCATTAGGTAATAAACTAAATGCTCTTCTACCTAGAGACATAACTTGTCTGTGTATACTTAAGAGTGGATGGGCTCTGCGGGGTGACGCATGCCTGCAATCCAAACACTCTGGGAGACCAAGGAGGGAGGATTGCTGGAGCTCAGAGTTTGAGATCAGCCTCTACTAAAAATAGAAAAATTAGCCAGCAGGAGGACTGGTTGAGCCCAGGAGTTTGAGGTTGCTGTGAGCTAGGCTGACACTGTGGCACTCTATTCTGGGCAATAGAGTGAGACTGGGTCTCAAAAAAAAAAAAAATCGGAATATGACCAGAAGTGAAGACTTCCAGTTCCCAAGATGGGCAAAGGACAGATAACTGAGGTTATGAACACATCGCTGCTCACCACCCCCAATCTTTGGGCTGACACAGGATGCCAGAACTGATGATTGTCACAAAATTTGCAGATATTTGAAAATCTAACCCTCATTTTTTCAGACCATCAAAGGAAGGCCTTAGAAATGGTAAACCACCACTTCAAATCCCCTGGAGTTAAAACCACATCCCCAAAACCTGTTGTTTCACAAGAAAAGGAGAAAGGGCAAACGTGGCTGTGATATATGGGAGAGATGTCTAAAACTAGAGAACCTAGCACTCTCCATGTTCTACTTCTCCCTTGTAGGAGTCCCCGGCAAAGCGCACGGTTTCTAGGCCTCAATTTCCTCATCTGTAAAATGAGGGGGTGGAACTAGATTAAAAAGCTCCTTCCAGCTCTAAGACGCTGAGCTGTAAAATGAGAGAAATGTGAACCTTTGGTTGCTATGATCTGAAAATATTTTGAATGTGGAGAATCAAATTGTATAGCAGTGCACGAACAAAATAATATGTTAATGACTAAGAAGATTGTATTTAATCCAATGGGAAACAGCAGAGCTGCTGCTCTAAGCTGTGTGTGTGCACATGTGGCTTCCTTGAGCTCAAACATATATTTTGATTCACTAATATAGTAATCAGGCCTCTGGCAGCCTGTCTTGCCCAAACTTCAAATTAAAATGGGGTGGGATGGAGATTTCACTGCCGCTGCTTACATCTCTTCTGTGTTTCTGGGTTTAAATAGCTTTTTTTTTTAAAGAAATTTTTATGGTGAAGGTGTTGGATTGACAGCCCCTGGAGGCCTCTGATCTCTGAACTGGGACACATGGGAAGGAGCTAGGAGATTTCATTAGCATTTCGACTTCGCACGCCAACTGCACCCCCTCCAATGCCGTCACAATCTTGTCCAGCAGCAGGGCCCCCAGACCCTCAACGGGGGAAGGGTCAGATCGCAGCCCCAGAGGTGCCTCGGTCAGAACACGTGCTCCAGGCCCTACCTGCTCCGACCATGAACGGTGAACACGCACCGGCGACTTGGGCTGGGGCTGGAGGCAAAAAGGGTCAGGTCGCCAATCTTGGCCGCACACGAGAGTCGGGGCCAGGAGGCAGACGTGGGCCAGAGGCCGCGCGTGGGTCTAACTTCCGCCCAGCTCCCAGTCCGTTTCCACTCTGGGGCTCCCGACCCAGGCCGGGCCCTGCAGACCGACCCGGATCGCGGCAGCAGGGCGGCGCCTAGGCCGGGAGAGGCCAGCACAGGTGGCGGTGCTGCGGCCCCACCCCGCCCGACGGCCGCGCCCGCGCTCCGGCCCGCGCGGATTGGCCGGCACACGGCGGCGGGCGGGCCGAGGCCAACCCCGCGGCCAGGTGAGGCGCCCCGCCCCTCGGCGGCTCCAGGTACAGCGGTGGGACCTCCGGGCCGCGGCAGGGCCCGGGCCGGGGCGCCATGGCCGAGTCCCAGCTGAGCTGCCTGGACGAGGCGCACGTGAATGAGAGGGTGACCGAGGTGCAGGCCGCCTTCTACTACTGCGAGCGGCGGCGGGCCGCGCTGGAGGCGCTGCTGGGCGGCGGCGAGCAGGCCTACCGCGAGCGGGTCAAGAAGGAGCGGCTGCGGGACTTCCTCTCCAGCCAGGAGCGCCAGGCCCTTCTCGCCGCTTGGAGCCCCTACGAGGACGCCGCCCCCGCCGCCGCCGCCCGGGGCAAGAACAAGGCCAAGGCCAAGGCCCCTACGCAGGCCCCAGAGGAGCCCGGCGAGTCCCTGGCCTACTGGCCTGACCGTTCTGACACTGAGGTCCCCCCACTGGACCTGGGCTGGACGGACACCGGTTTCTACCGCGGCGTGAGCCGTGTCACCCTCTTCACTCACCCACCCAAAGAGAGGGCGCCGCACCTCAAGCAGGTGGTCAGGGAAATGATCCAACAGGCCCAGAAGGTAGGCCCTGTCCCTGCCCCCAACTGGTGGGACCCCAACCCCAGCCCCTTGGACCAGGCCCCACCTCCGCAGCAGGGCCTGGAGCAGACCGCCCTGGCCCCCTGTGTATTCTGGGCCCCAACCCTCCCTCACCTCGAGGGGCTATGGTGAGGTCTGGGAGGTGTCTATCTCCACAGGATAGGTGTGAACATTTAACAAATTAGAAGGTGCTGGGCAGATATGGGTCATCATTATTACTTTGCTCTATACTTCTGAAATTTCTTCCTGGTGTCCCCTTCCCTAGGGAAGAGTGGATGCCATGAGGCCTTGCAAAAAATGAGTCACTGCAGGTCTTGATAATAACCTATCTGCTGCCCAGGGATTTACAGGACATATCCCTGACCATTTGCTCATGTTATCTACAAAACTACTCCAGGAAGTAGCCAGTGGTGACCTCCCCACCCCAACTCAGCCATGTTGCTCTTGGGAACACCTCTACCCACCCACAATCAAAGCAGGGCTGGCCCCTCACTTTCACACCCTCTTCTGGGTCCAGTACTAGAGTTCAAGCAGCGGAATGAGGAAATGTATTCTGACCACCTACTATGTCCCCTGGCACTGTGCTGGCCACTTTGACAAGGCAGATCACTGGACTCAGCAGCTCTGGGAAAAGCTTCTACTTAGCACATGGCTCTGCTTGAGAGTTGGAAGGAAGGGAGGTTTCCAGGGTGGTTGGCTGGGAATGCTGGTGGGGTTAGGAGGTTGTGGACCAGTGGGAAGATTTCAACTTTTACTCTGTGCCTTCCAGTAGGAGTACCTGGGTAGCTTCCATATGAAATATGGAATGCTCCATTAAATTTGAACTTCAAATAATAACACATACATAATTTATCCTAAATATTACTGATACTGATATACTGGTACTGAAAAATGTATTCATTATTTATATGAAATTCAAATTTAATGGGAGCATTTTCTATTTTTATTTGCTAAATCTGTTTCCATACACTGAGATTTGTTAAGAAACAACAGCAGCCTTTGGTGCCCAATTCAAAATATACAACAGGAGTGGCTTGGGTTCACCACACTAATTCAACTCAATGCATGTGGTTGGAGCTCTGTTTCTCTTGGAAACTGAGCAGGCCTGAGAAGGGAAAATTAAGCTGGAAAGACCAAAGCATCTCTTCCTGGAGGGTTGATCTAGGTAGTTGGCTAGATTGGCTTCCAGAGGGAAGTCCATATTTCCACCCTCCCTCTCTAAATTCCTACTTGTTCAACTGAGCTTTCTTTGTATGTTTGCATTCTGCAGAAGAAAAAGGCAAAATTGAACACAGATACGGCATTAGGGAAATGTGGGGCAATACTGGGCAGCAGGCTACAACTGGGGTCAGGGGTCAAGTCTCATGATGTAACACTAACAAAGCCAGAATTTGTTTAGCGCTTAATACCATGTGTGTGCCAACCACTGCATTTTCTCATTTGTTTTCACAACACCTGGGTGAGACACGTATTCTTGTTTTTGGTGAAAAGGAAATCAGGATTCAGAACAGATAAGTTTCTTGCTGGAGGTCTCATAACTAGGAAGTGGCTGAGCCCAGCTCCAAACACCAAAGCCTTTGCTCTTAATCACTGTGCTATCTTGTCCCAGTCTGAAATAAATGGTGCTATAGGATTAAGCATGGAGTTTGAATAGAGCTACCCTGGTCACAACATGGGGTACAGGCTGTGCACCCCTGTTACAAGAAGGGAGAGGCAAGGCCCCTGGCCACTGAAGCTTCTAGTCCTGTATAGTAGGGTGTTCTTAAATTAACTCTTTAACAATTGTGAACCAATCCAATATGTACAGATTTAACAGTATGTATTTCCTGGGAGCCTACTGTGTGCCGGGCACTAGCCATAAAGAAAATACAAGCTGTAGCCTATGTCCTCTAAGAGTTTACTCAAATGCTGAGAAGAAAAGAGTTTGAGGCTGGATGTTCTTAATCCGGGGAAGCTTCCTGAGTGAGGCGAATTGCACAATTGGAAAGAGAGAGAAGTAAAGTAGAATGGGCAATTTTTAAGTAAGACTCCAGAACAAGAGAGAGAGATTTTCCCTTGAAAAAAGCAAGGTGGTTTGATCGGCAGGAAAAAAAGAACAAAGAACATCATGGTGGGAATTTAGTGCCTAGTGTAGGGGCCCTAAAACTGGGCCCAAGGTAGGTGACCAGCCCCTGGAAGCAGCAGCTTCTGACCCTGTCTGTACCCACTCAACTCCCAGGCTCTTGGGCCTCCACCCTTAATCACTGTCCCTTATGTCTGTATAGCCACTTCTTCTCAAAGAAGTAGGCTGATCCTGAGTCACAGCTGAGGAAACTGAGGTACAGACAAGGAAAAGGGCTTGTCCAAAAATCACGTGGTTGGATACTGAAGAACCCAGATCCCTGGCTTCTGCTCTAAAGGCTGCACCTTCTGACTGCTGCTTGCCCCCCACCCCCACACCAATGTGTCCAGCTGGCAAGGAATCTTCATGGCCATTAAACTAGATCCTTCCTCCTTCCTTTTCACCCAAGGGAGGGAGTTTCCTTTGTTTCGAATGAGAGTTTGGCTGCCCAGAAGCAGGGTGGGGCCGACCCAGATGGTTCATGTGCAAAGATACCAGTATCCTGGAGGGGAGGCAGAAAGACTTGCCCACCTCCAGTTATGTGCCAGAGAGTTTCACAGTCTTTGGAGGAACTTTGTGAAGTGCTATCATTTTTGTCCCCACATGACAAATAGGAAACTAAGGAGTTGCCATGACTTGCCCATGGTCACAGTCTAGAGAGAAATTCCTTATCTGGTCTTCAGAGATGTGGAGAAAAGAGCCTAATTAGGGGACACTTTGAAAATGTGATTGAGGAGGAGGGGTTTAGGGAAGAGGGACAATCAGGAGACAGCCCAGCAGGTATGGGGGTGGGGCTGCATGAAGTGGAAGGGTGGCAGCCTAAGCTGTCTGCTCCCTGGGCCTCTGCAAATGGCAGAAGGCCCTTTACAAGCTGCACTGGGAACAGGTATCCATTTGGTCATTGGACAAATATTCAGAGGTCTATTGTGTACTAAGCTTACTTTAGCAGAAAACACACCTCTGCTCTTAGATAGCCTACTCATCCGCTAATCTATCATTGTAATGCAGTATGAGCAGAGCTTGACAGGACGCAGGCAGGAGGGGCACTTGCCCAGCCCCTAAACTGGGTTAGGGAAGGCCCTCTGATGCTGAGGACTGTCTCGGGCACACGCAGGACATGGTGCTAAGCCATACATGCACCCAGGCTCCCTTGTGACTGGCTGCATCCATTTTTGAGGCTGCTGGGCAGGTTTAGAGAATATTGCCTTGTGCTTCAGAAACAGAGAAAACTCACTGCTGGGCCCTACACCCAAATGTACCAGCTACTCACCTCTTCTTAGTTTATCTCAAACTGTCCAATTTCCTTGGAGCCTCAATGACCATGTAAGGCAGGACATTGTCTTCATTTCTCAGAGGATCCTTCTGAGGTCCAAAAGTGTGAAACAACTTGTCTTTAGACCAAGGACAAGGAGATTACACAGCACCCCCAGGCCCTTGGTCAGGATTACCAGTGACCCCACGAAAATTATAGACACAACCCAGGAGAGGGAGGCTGCTGGAATAGGTGAATGCTATTAACTAGAAGCTACTCCTTTTATTCCTATTGTAGTTAGTGGAATAGTCCTGCCAGGTCGATAGAGGAGAGAAGGGAGTGGGTAACCAGGGTAGTCCTACCCCATCTCTACCTATCGATGGGCTTGTCCCATCACCCCCTCCCTTAAAGGCCTGGCTGAGAGGCCACCTCTTCCTTGGCAATTTATCAAATTTTCGATCCAAAAGTTCCACACGGCTTGCTTTAGGAGAGTCCATTTTATCCTGCTGAGTTAGAAGCTTTAGAAAAGCAGGGATAGCCGGGCATGATGGCTCACACTTGTAATCCTAGCACTCTCGGAGGCAGGTGGATTGCTTGAACTCAGGAGTTCAAGACGAGCTTGAGCAAAAACAGAAAAACTTGCTGGGCGCTGTGGCAGGCAACTGTAGTTCCAGCTACTTAGGAGGCTGAGGCAAGAGGCTTGCTCAAGGCCAAGAATTTGAGGTTGCTGTGAGCTACAATGTTATGGCACTCTACTCAGGGTGACAGAGTAAGACTCTGCCTCAAAAAAAAAAAAAAAAAACGTAGAGACTCTGTCTTCCTCCCCTCAGTCTTCTTTGCAGGACCCCAGTGGTGTCCTGACTGTCACGGGCAGTCAGCAATCCATTTAAGGAATTGAAAACTGTCTTCTGTTGGCTACCCATCCCTCTGGGGAAGTAAGTGTCTGCTGAGGGACACGTTACTCAGGGCCTTTAATCCCTGTTGTAACAAGCTGTCTGGCAGCAGAGAGAAGAATGCTCTAATTTAGGGTGGGGGGGGAACCAGGAGAGGGGTGGGTCAGAGGGACTTGGGGAAAGGCCTCAGAGCATGAGGCATGATTGGCCAAGGTTCGCAGCCCTGGTTAGAGGTCTGTTTAGCTGAACGGAGAGTCCAGTAAACAGCTGGGATACAGATGCCCAGAGGGTGTGACAAAGTCTCGGAGTCATCAGCTCACCTCACCATGGGCCTCAGCCTTGCTAATGAAAGCCTCTGCCCCTCAGTAGAGGCCACTGTCCTTCCACATTATTCCCAGCTGACACTTTGCTCTTCAGCTATGCCCAGCAAATAGCACCAATCACCTTTTCCATACCAAGTGCTGTGCTGCTGGGTATTAAGATACAGAGATTGAGCAGATGCCAAAAAAAATAAAATAAAATAAATGCAGTATACAAAAATAACTTTTTTAAATGTTACTAGTTTTTGAATTCTGAGAGTCAGATTATATACTCCTTAGCCACCTCCCCACCTTGTTTGCGTTGCTAGTCCCAATTCTTGACTGAGCTCCTCATACCTCCATACCTTCCTCCTTCCCCTATCTAGAAGCTTCTGAGCTGCCTTTTGGAAGCCTGATTAAAATGCACAGGACAATAGACCTCTCAAGCAGCCTGGGGACCCACAGGCCCCACACACTTTCTCCTCTCTTGACTCTTCTACCCTTCCACAAACGACAGTTTCGAATGAGCTTTGTTCCAGAGTCATTTGTCCCATCAAGGCTGATGGATAATGGCATAGCTGCAGTACCAGGGAATAACTATTCCCCAGCCCTTCTGGGATCTTGCCCCAGCCTGTCCAGGTATCCCTGGCAAGCTGTGGGCACTTTGGTTATTGGGTTCTGAGTCTCTCTTTTTTATGCTCAATCACTGATCTCAGGTCCTGGAATTCATAAGCGGTGGAGACCCAGCTTCATGTTAAGAATAGAAGATAGGCTCTAAAGTTGAAAGATCTTGGTCTCTGTCCTATCCCACCACTTACCAGCTGTGTTCCTTCGGGCAAATCTTTGCTCTCCCTGAGGTTCCTGACAGATAAAACTGAGGAAGATAATATCTAGGTTTATGAATGGTTTTTAAAAATGGCATGTGAAAGCTGAGGGTCCTGGGAAGTATGGTACAAATGTTCATTGTGTGGAAAGTAACTATTGCCTTCTCTCCTCTTCTTGCTGTGTAAGGAGGATAGTGTGGCCAAACTTTCTCCCAAGAAGTTAGGGTGGCCCACCAAGGAGATCAGAGTTAGGAGTTGCTTCTCATTGTTGGGGCCACAGCCTCCCCCCCAACGGGTGTGTCTCCAGTTCCCTCCTTTGTGTGGGGTGAACAGTGGCTGCCCTGCCCACCCCTCCACTTCACCAATTTTTCTGCTGGCCTCAATTTGGTGAGGGTGCGGGTGGGAGTTGGTGAGGGCAGTTGTCTGCCTGCCTCTGGGCTGCCTGCAGGAGGCATCTGAATCCTCAGTCCAGGATCTGCTCTGGGATCTGCTGTGGGCAGAGAGGGTTCAGATAGGCAGGTGCAGAGAGGCCCTGAGGATATTTCCTGCACACTGTCATCCTGAAGGGCCAGTGGAGGCCCAGGCCCGGCCCAAAGAGCCCCAGGGCAGTCTGGAAAGATTCCCCCCAAGTTCTTTTCTCTGGAGAACTAAAGCTTTCATTGGGAGAAGAGGCCTCAGTAGATTGGGGTGCAGACAGTGGGGGTGCTGAGGGTTAACTATGATGTAATCATGGCCTTGGGCTATGTTTCTCAAGAAGAGGAGGGTTTGCCTCCTCTGAAATCTGACTCTTTGGGTTCCTATAACCCAAAGGTGGATGGGTGTTTCAGGGAGAGTTCATAAGTAGAAGGTGGGGCCTCAGTAAACTCTTGATCTCTTGGAAGCAAATAGGTCTAATGGGGAGAGATCTTAGAAGGCCCAGGCCACTGGCAGAGGAGCCATGGAGACTGGGAGTCCTCACCCTTGCTCTAGTTATTTCTTTCCTAGCTCACTGGGTGGACTTGGGGAAATGATTTGACTTTGCTGAGCCTCTATTTCTTCAACTATAAAATGGGGATAATCTTGCTTTCTTGGTTATATCCACAAGATCGTCCTAAGAACCTAAGGCATGTATGCAGATAAAAGGGACTTAAGATGAGATAGGTGGGGCGGTGCCTGTGGCTCAAAGGAATAAGGTGCCGGCCCCATATACCGGAGGTGGCGGGTTCAAACCCGGCCCTGGCCAAAAAACTGCAAAAAAAAAAGATGAGATAGGTGACCTGTGTGCTACAAAGTATTTTCTTTAACCAAATCCTCAGCACCTTGCAAGGGAAGTGGTAGCATAGGTCATAGAACTCATAAGAGGCTAGCTGGGATTCCAACCAGTCAGAGTTCAAGGCTGTGTCCTTCTGCTACAAATGCAGGTTACCCTTGGGAATTTCCCTCTGGGGCTATCTCTTCCCTCGAAAACTTCCAGAAACATTCAAAGTTTATTGTGAGGTTTTCAGACCAGTTCTGGAGATAGACAAATATAAAGCTGCTAGCTGCTCCAACCTATGCCTAGGAAGGGGGTGGGGAGAGGAAGGTTCTTTCCTCCTGGTGACATGGGGGCAGGTGACAACAGGTAACACAGGGAATCTGGTATAAGTAGCCTCCAGGGATAATATTGTCCTCTTCACGGACACTTTCTGGCTCCCTTGCTCTTGTGCCCCTCCCTGATAAGTTGAGGCCGTGGAATTCCCAGCCCGGCAACTGTCAGTCCCTCCATGTTCTCACCCCCGGGATGCTGCCTCACCTGGTAGCCACATCCTGTCCTTTCCTTAGAATGTACAAAGCAGAGGCTGTTTGGGGAGAAGTTTCCAACCTGCGCAGGGCAGAGAACAAAGGAGCCCAGGGCTGGGTCCTGGCTGAGGCCTGCTTCTCTTCTTGGCTTCTGCTCCTGGCACCAACCTGAGCCTCCCCCTAGCCTGAGTCACTCTACTCATCTCTCCCTCTGCTCCCTCCTCTGCCCTCCCAGGTGCCAAAGCTATTGCCTCAGCTGGGGCTGCTGCCTTCCCTGGTTTTCCTTTTCCTTCTCTGAAATCCGTGGAATATGTGGACTTGCTAATGATCCCAGAATCTTAGTCCTGGGACAGACTAATTATTTGTGGCTCTGCTAATTATTAGTCTCTCTGGCCCAGGCTTCCAATAATCTGGAAATATCCCTGGCACCGCGTCTATGCTAGTCATCATTCTGCTGGGCTCCCTGAAGTCCTGGCTAAGCATGTAGGAGGCTCCTGATGAGGGTTTTTTTTTTTTTTTGTAGAGACAGAGTCTCACTTTATCGCCCGCGGTAGAGTGCCGTGGCGTCACACAGCTCACAGCAGCCTCCAACTCCTGGGCTTAGGCGACTCTCTTGCCTCAGCCTCCCGAGTAGCTGGGACTACAGGCACCTGCCACAATGCCCGGCTATTTTTCTGTTTTGCAGTTCGGCCGATTTGAACCCACCACCTTCGGTATATGGGGCCGGCGCCCTACTCCATGAGCCACAGGTGCCGCCCAAGGGTTATTTTTGTTTTGTTTTTAGCAGTGAGTCAGGAGATAGGGTGGAGGGGACCAGGACTTTTTACCTTTCAGTGAGTCTTTGAGGACAGACTGTGAGTGTCCTTTACTGTCCCTCACAGGAAGGTCCCTGGACTGCGTGGAAGTTCCTATTTGCTCATTCACTCAACATATTTTACTGAGAACCTACTATGTGCCAGTCATCAGAAATATACAGATGAATAAAATGTGAACCCTGCCTTAGGTTGAATGTGGAGACAAAAAGAAGATAAATTATAGTATGGTGGGGGTGAGGGGGGTCGATAGGTATTTTTCTTTTTTTAGACACAGGGTCTCACTCTGCCACTCAAGCTGCAGTGCAGCAGTGCAATAATAGCTCACTGAATCCGTAAACTCTGGGCACAAATGATTCTCCTGCCTCAGCCTCCTGAATAATTGGGACTACTGGTTGCCATGCCCAGCTAATTTTTGTTTTGTTTTGTTTTTCTGTAGAGATGGGCTCTTGCCATGAGCCACTTTGCCTGGCCCCAAAAGCTATCACTCATTGAGCATTTTCATGCCAGATGTGTGCCAGCCCTTCTAGAATATACTATTTCATTTAATTCTTACAACAATCCAGCAACTTTCCATTTTACAGGTGAAGAAACTGAGGTTCAGCGAGGATAAGGTCATACTGCCAGTAAATAGTGAAGCTGGATGGGGACCAAGATAAGTCTGATTTCCGGGCTTGTGTACTTGAACGTGGAGTTCCAGGTGAACAGAGCCTTCCTGGGAATGGATGCTGAGTTATGGAGGGAAGGACAGACCAAAAGCTAGGGCAGAGGCCTGGGGCACAAGGACGCACCGCACCCTATTCCCAGAATGCCCTCCTCCTCACCTTCACTGCTACGCCTCTCCTTGCAGTCTTAACTTGCCTCTTTGGGGAAGCCCTCTCAGGTAAACTCACCTGGCAATAGCCACAGTTATCTTTGCTGCTTCTCAGAACCTCCCAGGCAAATTGCCAGCTGCAATTGTCTCACGCTGCTGCTGCTGCCGCTTGCAAATCCATCAAGAAATACCTCTAGTCCTGCCTTACCCTACCCACATGCTGCAAAGTGCCAGGAGCTCAAACCTCAGACCTCAGACGATCCTAAAAATTACTTGTGTATCTTCACTGAATTTTTTTTTAGCTGCTGATTTATCTTTGTAATTCTGTTTGGCTTTAAGCTAATGTTAAAATGAGATTACATTAGATAATTTTCACTAATTAACACCAACTTAGTGCCGGGGAAGTTGTCCCAGTCCCAGAAGCATGCTGTGGGTCAGGGAAAAGCTGGCCTGGGATCTTAAAAAGAATTGTCACACTTACTCCCTGGAGGGCCCAGTGTATGACTCTTCGTGGCTGAAATAGTTGACCTTGCTCACATGGGTACAGTCTGTCCTTCTCTGCAGAGCTAGCCTGGGTCACCTTTGTATGTTCCCCCCTCATTCGTTCTTGTCCAGGAGTGAGTGTCAAACGCGATGCCCTCAGAGGGTCAGCTCAGTGGGGAGTAAACTCAGTGGGCACTGCAGGGAGACGTGACTTACAAGGTAAGGAACAGCCCCATGCTGAGGTTGAGGGGTCTGGGAGAGGAGCTGGCCTGGCTGGGCAGAATTGGGCACCAGTATAGCCTGTTCAGAGAGGGAGCCTGATGGTTAATGATGTCTAATTAGTGAGTTGAAATGCTATGACATGGCTGCAGATAGCTGGAAGGCCACAGTGACAAAGCCCACATGCCCCGCTGGTAGGGCCGGGGCAGCCTGGCCTCCAGTGAGCAAAAAGACCCCATTAGAGTTCTGGATTCTGCTCTGCCCTCCTGGTGGGCCAGGGCTCAGGCCCGAACTGCATCCTCAGCTCCCTGTGGGAAGCTCCTGACCTGAAGGTGTTCTGTCGGAATGTTTACCGTGTGCCAGTCCTTGTACAGGGGGAAACGGGGGTCTCTGTCCCCCACCCTTCAGGGGTAGTTGGGGGAGATGCCCCCATGCGCCTAGACAGACACAGGCCTGAGCAAACCTGTGTCCGAGGGAGGGTACGCAGTGCACTGGGGGCAGGGGCTGATCCTGGGACAGTCTTGGGGAGAGTGAAACAGGGACCTCCGTGGAAGTAGAGTATTTCCGTCGCCACCGGAGGAGGGTGGTGAGAGTTGGGAGAAGGAGGAGCAATCCCGTGGGGCGGGAGCCGGTTGTCCAGGGAGGGAACGGAAGAACACAGCTTTGAGTTGGAAGCACATAGAGGGTCTTCAGCCAGGCAGAGGGCCTCTGACTAGATTCTGTGGCGGTCGGGAGCCACGTGGGATCTGAGCAGGCAAACAACGTGCGTGGGCTTGCGTGATGGGACACATCTGCTGAGAGCAAATGGAGCAGGGCAGTGTAAGCTGGTACCACATGAAGCTGACGCTGAGTGCCCTGCGCCCCAGGCACTGTCCCAGAGAAAGGCCAGTGCTTGGCCATCTGGGGCAGGTACCACCTGAGATTTCATGTAGGCTTCATCAGTTTCTTTCCATCCCCCCTAAGAATGGAAACATAGCCTCGTTTTTCAAATGGAATTGCGAGGGGTTAAGTAACTTGTCCCAGGCCTCACACCTGGCGTGGCAGCTCTGACACTTCCCCCACTGCAGCAGTGTACCCTTTTGAACTGGGGCACTTAGTGAAATGAATCTGGAATCCAGGGCTGGGGAGTAGACAGTATTCTACGGGTGTTGTGCAGTAGGAGCCCCTACTGAGGGCAGCTGTGCCGGCCTCCTCTCCTTGGTGCTCCCCTCCTCGTCCCCAGGGTATATAGTTGGGAAAATTAAGGTTCACACCCTACTGGTGTGAAAATTAGTGATAATTCAGATTGGGCCAGTTGAAGTCTTTTTTTTTTTTTTTTTGGAGACAGTCTTAATTTGTTGCCCTGGGTAGAGTGCCCTGGCATCACAGCTCACAGCAACCTCAAACTCTTGGGCTTATGCAATTCTCTTGCCTCAGCCTCCCAAGTAGCTGGGACTACAGGCACCCACCACAATGCCTGGCTATTTTTTAGAGACGGGGGTCTCACTGTGGCTCAGAATGGTCTTAAATCTGTGAGCTTAGGAAATCTACCTGCTCAGCCTCTCAAAGCGCTAGGATTACAGGCATGAGCTACTGTGTCTGATCTTTGTTTTTTCTGTTTTTGAGATAGAGTCTCACTCCATAGCCCTGGGTAGAGTGTTGTGGCGTTATCATAGCTCACAGAAACCTCAAACTCCTGGACTCAAGCGATCCTCCTCCCTCAGCTTCCTGAGTAGCTGAGACTATAGGTGTCTGCCTTAATACCCAGCTAGTTTTTCTATTTTTAGTAGAGAAAGGGTCTCACTCTTGCTTAGGCTGGTCTCAAACTCCTGAGCTCTAGCAACCCATCAGCCTCAGTCTCTCAGTGTGCCAGGATTACAGGCAGGGGCTACCGCACCCAGTGGTCTTGATGACAGTCTTTGCAATGTACATAGGGTACTTACAAGAGCACCTCAGCCTCAGCTTCCATACTCCAGTGCTTCCAAACCTTTCTGTGCTCTAGGAGTGACTGTGCCAGTTATGGGAAGTCGCTTTGGTTGCCTGGAGTCTGCATTTTTTTCTTTTTTTTAAGAGACAAGGCCTCACTCTGTTGCCTAGACTGGAATGCAGTGGTGCAATTATAGCTCACTGCATACGACCTTGAGCTCCAGGGCTCAAGCGATCCTCCCTGGCAGTGACTTTTTGAGCAGTGTGTTGCACTGATGGGTGTGTGGGTGTAGCTGCCAAGCATCACTTGATGAACAGAGCATCCTGCAGGCTCTTCCTTAATTGGGCAGCCCTTCCCCTCAATTAGTTCATTTTGACCTTTCTGTAAGTGTAGTATTGCCTGGGCTTTAATCACCACTCTGGGTTGAGCCTGCTGGGCACGGCGGGGAGCAGAGGAACAACATCTCCACCTTGATTCTGGGCCTCGGAGGCACTGGCTGGCTGACTCCCGAGGAGCTCAGCAGGTGCCCACTGGCTGTCTCCTTCCCTCTTGCCCCCTCCTCCGAAGTGATGGCCACTTTGTTCCAGGCTCCATCTCTGAGGAGAAAGAAGGACACCGGCATTTACCTGTCACTCACAACAGGCCAAGCACTATGCTGTTGCTCCACCTGCATCGTCTCATGTAAAACTCAGAACGTCCCTGGTGCAGTGGTTTACGCCTGTAAGCCCAGCACTTTGGGAGGCCGACAGGAGGATTGCTTGAGGCCAGGAGTTTGAGACCAGTCTGGGAAACACAGTGAGACCTCATCTCTTAAATAAAAAATAAATACATAAAACTCAACCCTGTGAAGGTGTCACCTCCCCATTCTAAAATGAGGAAACTGAGGCCTGGTAAATGACTCACTCAAGGCCAGGCAACCAATGAGACTGCTTCCAGACTGTGTATTATTTTTTAAACACCAGCCTTCACTCAACACCTCCCTCCTGCATTCAGTCACCTGGAAGGAAGGTGGAGAAAAGGGGTGCTGTCAAAATTTGAGGATGAGGCCCCAGAATATGCATTTTCAACAGGTGTCTTTGTATATGCACACCCCCACTTCCAGGGCATTCTTCACACACTGAAGTTTGACAACTGCTGCCCTGTAGACCTCTGTTTGATCCCTCCGTTTGGGGAGAACAGAAGAGATTTCACAGTCAGAGCTGTCTGAGCCAGAGGCTTGAGTGATTAGACCCAGCACTTACCCTCTATGGGAAAGGGAAGGGCTGTGCCCAGAAAGACAAACTCCCCTGGGCTGCCAGAGGGATGGCTGCTGAGAGGTTGCCTCCAGGCCACTTGACCTATTTGTCCAGCTGCTGCCCTCTCTACCCTCAGGGACCTGAGGGCTTAAGGTGTGGGGAGTTAGCACCATTTGCCTTGCAGATCCCTCTTAACACATTGCTGACCAGTCAGGAGTTACCTGACTTACCTGGTAACCATGGGTAGTTGCTGCGTAAAATTGCTGGTCAACAGTGTGGTAACATAGCAGCTGTTCCCTAATCCATTTCTCCCAGTCTCAATTCCCAGTTGTCTCAAATTCAGCCTATTTTATTCTTTTTTTTTTTGAAACAGAGTCTCACTATTATGCCTTCGTCACAGCTCACAGCAACCTCCAACTCTTGGGCTTAAGCGATTCTCTTGCCTCAGCCTCCCAAGTAGCTGGCACTACAGGCATCCGTCACAACACCCGGCTATTTTTTGTCGTCATGGTTGTAGTTGTCATTGTTGTTTAGAGCGGGCCCAGGCTGGGTTCAAATCCACCAGCCTTGGTGCATGTGGCTGGCGCCCTGCCCACTGAGCGACTGGCAGGCCAGCCTTTTATTCTTATTTGTTCTCTCCTCCTCATCTCTTAGCTGCTTATGATACAAAGTTACTTAGCGCCTCTGACACCTTAACACACTGTAACCTGCAGTTTTATGTGGAAACTATCCATGTTACTGGGTAACTCCTGACCAGTCAGCAGTGTGTTTACAGAACCAGTTTTCCCAGGAGTTCTCGGGCATGATCCCATTTGGACCTTCCAACAGCCCTGAGAGGCAGGCAGGGAGGCACAGGGGGTGAAAAGTGGGGCCCCAGGTTCACGTGGATAATAGTGAACACGTGTCCTTGGCTTCTTCCCTTCCTCCCCCAGGAGAAGTGACCAGCAGCAACAGGCCCCTCACATCAGCAAGCTTGGCCTATGGGCTTTTACTTTTTGCAACTGGGTGAGGAAGGGGTGGAGTTTGGGATCTTTGTGGTCAACAGCCCCAGAATCACCACTCCAGGGTTGGGGCAGCTACAGAGGGGAGGATGGGATTGTCTGTTTCAACCTGTGCAACTCAGTCTGCTTCCCGGTGGCCTAGCAGAGGTGGCCCAGGGTCCTAGCCAGAATAAATCAGGCCCCAGAGCCTGCTGTGCCCACATTGTCTGGGGAAACAACTCGATGTTGTAGAAAAGTTCAGGGCTGGAGTTAGAAGCCTCTCCTAAGACTTGACTGGGTGACTTTCAGCTCTGAGATGGGCTAGACACCATCTGAGTTTCCCTCCTAGCTCTGAGATTCTGAGACTCTGGACCGTCTTGGGTTGTAGAGGCCAAACACAATGGTGAGAACAGCCAAGGGACTTTGTGGGCTAACATGCAGCCCTGTACTATCCCAGCAGCCCTCCCCTACTGCCCAGCAGGCCTGCTGTACTTCCCGGCCTTCACGTCACAGGGAGGAGGATGCTTGTGCTTGTTTGCAATTTGCACAGAAGCACTTGCCATATGTGCTGGTGGCAGCCCTGCCTCCTGGTCTGGATCCCTTGGTTAACTACCATCCTTAGTCAGGCCTGGCTGCTCCTTGGAGATCTTGAGTGGGTAGAGTGATGCCAGAGACCAGACCTGTGAGCTGCCACTCAGGTCACTGTCCCAAAAGGTGCTAACTCCTTTTCCTTTGTCTGTACCCGTGAGGGAGAACTTCAATTTCCAGCAAAATGATCTAGCCAGGAATCTTGCTCCGTGTACTTTTTTTCTCTTCACCTCAGTGCCTTGTCATTAATGAAATAAAAGAGAAAACTGCCAAGTTACATCTATACCAACAAATAAAGCGATTGGTGTGAAACTCTTAGTTAGCCATCGATCACAGACACAGACAACCGACTTTGTGTTGAGCCCTGTGCTAAGGGTACAAACTCTGGAAGAAATCAGATGGGCCCTGCCTTCCAGGGGCCCATAGCCTAGTAAGGGACAGAAATGCTGAGCAGACATTCCAATACAATATCACAGAGCTCTGTCATTGGCCTGGAACACACTTGTGGGCAGGAAGCAGGGAGTGGGTAACACACTATTAGATGGGAGAAGTTCAGGAAATTCTTGGCTGAGTCTTGAAAAATGTGTAGATATATCACAGGGGCATGGAGGGAATAGAAAGAAAAGGATCTGAAACTGCCTGATATGTACATGGTTCTTGAGAGAGAGAGGCACAGTTTTGCCTCCCATGGGACATTTATCAATAATGTTCTAGAGACGTTTTTGGTTGTCATGACTAGGGGTGGCGCCTAGTGGCATCCCACAAGGCACAGGATGGCTCTCCACAGCAGAGAAGTATCCAGCCCCCCAAAGTGAGTCGTGCCACCTTGAGACACCCTGTGTTAAGGTGACTGCAGGTCATCCCATATGGCTGCAAACGGGGAGCAGCCATGAGAAATAGCCCAAGATGATGCTGGAGAGGAGAAAAGGGCCCACCATAAGGCCCCACAAAAGACAAGTCAAGAACCAAGGACCTTGGACCTCTCCTAAGGACTATGGGACCCACTGGTTCATCGGTCTGTTGTAGGGGGCCTTCTGCCATGGAGAGTGAATGGGAGGCAGAGCTATAGCAGGAGAGCAGTTAGGAAGCCATTCAGGAAGTTGGAGTGAGGAAATGAGGAGGGTCTGAGCTAGGGCAGTGTTTCTAGCAGAACAGAAAAGAGTGGAACTAGAGAAGGTCCCCAAAGTAGGGGGGTGGAGCTGCTGGTCAGTGGGCAGGAGGAGGAGGAGGCCTGTACTCCTGGTTTTCTGGCCATAGTGACAGAATGTTGATTCTGGGAGTGCCTGAGGGGCAGGCAGGCTGGTGGCCATGTCCAAGTGACAGTGAGCTCTGTGTATGTGGACATCTGGCAGAATGGCCCTTCTGGGTCATCCAAAACACACTGGGGGGCATAGGCAAGGTAGAGCCCCTTTGTCTTTTTGTTTATCTAATGGTTTATTAAAGAGTCTAGAAAGAGAATCTGAAAAGTTGGCAGTTTAATTAAAGTTGAATGGCAGATAGAGGGGCATTCTGAGACTCCCTAGCCCCACCACCACCACCTAGGCAGGACATCAAATGAGGAGATGTTGAGCTCACGAAACACTCGATGAGAAGCCTTACAACATCAGAGCCTCTTTGTCAGCATGCTTGCGACAGCTTATGAAAACTACTGCCACCTCAAATTAACCTCTCTCCCTGGGTGTTTTATATCAGTAGGTGACCAGGTAACAGACACTGGGGGTAGGGAGCCAGCCAGAAGGAGGGGATGATTTTCTCTCCTGACAAAATCTGTTTCCCTGGGTTCTGAGCCTATGACGGCCTTTTTAAAACTCCATTTTCCATCTACACTGGGAGCTTTGAAGCCTGGCTTGGTGTGGAAAATGACGTGGGCAGCCAAATTCAGGCAGAGGGACCAAGGAGCTGGTTTTCCTGGGCCCGATGCTGAAGAGCTGGATGTCAAACAGGGCCCTCAGAGGCCAAAGCTGAGGGTAATTATCACTTCTCCTCCACAGCTAGATTGCAGGAGTCGGCCAGCAATTGATTTTTTTCTTCTACTGCAGATATTTCATTGTTTAATTGGTAGTGACACAGATGGCTGGCTCTCACCAGGGTGTCGCGGACCCTGCCTCCTGAAAGCCAGGCCCTGGGGACTGCTGCTTCTCTCCCAACATCCTGAGGCAGGTCTGCTGCTTGCTTTTCCAATTACAAAACAGGAAAGTGTGAATCTGACAAGTGCTTCTGTGAGTCAGTCAAGCCGTCCTCCAGCGTCTGAGTCCACTGTGAGCTGTACACCGTGGAGGGTTCAGAAATGAGAGGGTGATGAACTCTAGCCGGGACAGCACGTGGGAGATTAAGCCTTCAAAAGCACCTGAGATGGTGGTGGGCAAGCATTTGCCCCGGGAGCTGTGTTATTGATGAAATGAGGCCTAAACTCTGCAGTATGTATTAAAACCTGTGATCCAGCCCAGCCCTCTTGCACCTACCCCACACCTACCCTGACCTGTGCCAGCCCAATTGGAGGAAATGCATGTGTTTTTTGTTTATTTGGCCGGATTTTGTGGGCCTCAAGTGCAAAGAAGTACAAACCTCATTTCACAGCCCTCTGCCATCATCTGCCATGGAAGACCCGTCCTGTTTCACCTTTCCCCTTCTGTAGACAGCCACATTCATGTATCTAGTATATAACCTTGGGCATGTTTATATCCTTGAACAGTATGCAGTACATGTATCATTTTAGGTAGTGTGTTTTTATTTACATAAATGTTACTAGACCATGGAGGTCATTCTCTAACAGTTTCAATTGAATGACCCATCTTTTTCTTTTCAGCACTCCATCAGATGGAATATCCATTTATTTATTTATTTAAAGAGATAGGGTCTTGCTATCTCTTTAAATAAAAGAGTACCCAGGCTGCAGTGTAGTGGCACAATCATGGTTCACTATAGCCTTGAACTCCTGGATTCAAACAATTGTCCTGCCTCGGCCTCTTGAGTAGCTGGGACTACAGGTGCATGCTACCACACCTGGCTAACTTTTTTTTTACTTTTTGCAGAGATGGGGTCTCCAAGTCTCCCTACGTTGCTCCAGGCTGGTCTCAAACTCCTCACCTCAAGTGATGGATCCTCCCAGTTCAACCTCTCAAATTGTGCAATTATGGGCACGAGCCACCACACACAGCTGGAATATCCATTTTATTTTGTTTATTTAAATTTTTAAAAAAATTTTTAAGACAGCATCTCACTCTGTCACCCTGGGTAGAGTGCCATGGTATCATAGCTCACAGCAACCTCAAACTCTTGGGCTTGAGCAAATCCTCTTGCCTCAGCCTCCCAACTATCTGGGACTAGAGGTGTGCTCCATGACACACCTGGCTAGTTTTTCTATTTTTACTAAAGATGGGGTCTCAGTCTTTCTCAGGTTGGTCTCCATTTCCTGAGCTCAAGCAATCCACTTGCCTCAGCCTCCCAGAGTGGTAGGTTATAGGCATAAGGATTCCTGGCCAGGACTATCCATTTTAAAGAGAACTATAAAACAGCAAGCAAGGTATCTTAGTCCAGTGTGATAGCTGAATTCCTCCTTAATCTGTGATTTGGTGAAGCTCTACCTGTGAGATATTTTTGGTGTGTGGAAGACTGAAAGAGGAGGGAAACAAATATAAAAGAAAAAAAAAACCCAACCATAGAATTACTCAGAATTTTACTGTTACTATAAAATTATTCAAAGTATTGTAACAATAAAACTACATCAATTTGTAGACTATTAAAGGGCTTTCCAAAATAAAAAAAAAGAAGAACTATACAAGTTACTGCATGTGGAACTAGTTCCTTGCTTCTGTCACCTATAAAACATTCTGTCACATTCCTCACATTTTTATCTAGCCTTTTAGAGATAGACATCTAAGTTGTTGACAGCTTCTTGCCCTCCGCCAGAAAGCTGCAGTGAGCATCTTTATTACTGCCCCCAGTAGACTTTGGCTTCCAGGGTACGTGGCCAGCTGTGGTTTTGCAGCCTGGAGTTATGCACATACTTAGATCCACTAAATTCTCCCTGTTGCTCTACAGAATAGCTGCACCATTGTCCCTTCCCACCAGCAGTGGATGACGGCTCCCTTTTCTCCACCTACCAACAGTTAGGATTCTCCAACTTTCTAATTTTTAGTTAATCTCATAAAGCGCACTTTTTCTCTTTTTCTGTTTCTCATCTCTTTGTTTTAATTTGAAACTTCTGATTACTAATAAGATCAGCTGCTTTTTATATACTTATTAGCCATTCAAGTATCTCCTCCTGGGAATTGGTTCTTCATAGCTTTTGCTCATTTTTCAAATTAGTTTCCTGTCTTGTTCTTGATGATTTGCAGGGATCCCTTGTGTAATATTAATTCTTTTTGGTCATAGAAACTGTACTTCCTGTTACCTATCATTTACCTCTGTCAATGGCCTCTTTATTTGAATGGAAAATCCCTAATTTGACAGATACATCCTTTAAATTTTATTTTGCTTATCGTATGGTTTGTGCTTTGAACCTGAAATCCTTTCTCACCCTATGTTATGAAAATATTTTTCTACATTTTATCAATTCTCTTATTAGTTTCATCTTTCACATTTAGGTATTTAGCCCATCTGAAATTAACCTTTACATATGGTGTGAGGTAGGGATGGATCCACTCTTTTTTTTTTCACCTTTGTTTTTTTATATAGTAAGGCAATTTTCCCAATAGCATCTACCAAATAGCACTTTTTCTCCACTGAGCTGTGATTCTATCCCTATCATACATATATACAGGTATATGTGTGGGTATACATGTATATGTTGTGTATATGTTGTGTGTGCATGCATGAGTATTTCTGGTCTCACCATTCTCTTCCGTTGGTCTATTTGTCAGTTTCTTCCCACCTAAATACTACAGTTCTTATTACTGTGGCTCTGTACTGTGTCTTACTCTCTGTTGGACAAGTGTCCAATTTTAGCTTTTCTTTTTCAAAATTAATATAGCTCTTTGGGGACCTTTATTCTTCCTCAAATTCTAGAAGTATTTGAATTTCTTAAAAACATTTACTGAACTACTATTGGAATTATTTTGGCTTTTATTGATAAGGGGAGTATTAGATTTTATTTATTTATCTATTTTTTGAGACAGAGTCTCACTTTGTCACCCTCGGTAGAGTGCCATGGCATCACAGCTCACAGCAACCTCAAACTCCTGGGCTTAAGTGATACCCTTGCCTCAGCCTCCCAAGTAGCTGGGACTACAGGCACCTGCAACAACGCCCAGTTATTTTTATAGACGGGGTCTCACTCTTGCTCAGGCTGGTCTTGAACCTGTGAGCTCAGGCAATCCACCCACCTTGGCCTCCCAGAGTACTGGATTTTTAAAATAGTAAGTCCTCATATCTTTTCATGATTTCTCTCTTCATTTATACATGTATTTTTTAAATGTCCTTTGGTAGTGCTTTGAAAATTTCTCCCTAAAGGTATTAATTCCTAGATACCTTGTGTTTGAGTTGCAGTTGTGCATTGGCCTGCCTGCCTGCCTTCCTTCCCTTCTTCCTTCCTTCCCTCTTTCCCTCCTTCTCTCCTTCCTTTTTTCCCCTTCCTTCCAGTTGATTATTACTGAAGTAGAAAAAGGCTATTGATTTTTGTAAGTTTTTCTTATATCTGGCAATCTTGCTAAATTATCTTATTGATTCTAACAGCTTTTCTCTTGATTCTATTGGATTATCTATGTAAATTCTATCATCTCTAAATACTGGTAGTTTAATCTCCTCTAATCCTTATCTCTTATTTCTTTTTGTTGTCTTGTCACATTGGTTAGGACAATACAATGTTGAACAGTAGTAGTGATAGTGAGTGTCCTTGACTTTCCAGAGACTTAAAGGAAATGCATCTTAAGTTTCTCTATAAGTGAAATGTTTCATGTGGGATTTGGTAGATAGACTTTTCTGAATTAAGGAAGATCCCCTCTATTTTTTAGTTTTCTGAGAATTATAATCACAAACAAGGGTTTATCTTAATCAAATTCTTTATAAAATTACTAAGATATATGATTTTCTCTTCTTTGACCCCACAAATGTTTAAAATTAAAACAATACATTTTCTGATTTTGAACCTTTACATTCCTAGGACAAACTCTATTTGATTGTGGCGTATTATGTTTAGTTTGCTTTTTTAGTGTGTTAGCCATGTCATTTGCATTTTCCAATTCACTAATGTGTAATGTATAATATATATATTTTTCACCATTTTTACTATTTCTTAAAAGTGTCTATTATATCTGTAGTTATTCCTCCTTTTTCATACAGTATTTTATTTATATCTCCTCTCATTTTGTCAGTCTTGCCAGAAGTTTGTCTATCTTGGTTAGTCTCTTTAAAGAACCAGTTTTTGATCCAATGTTTCTAAAATGCTTCAAAGCGGTCCCTTCTGTAGGAAGCAGTGAAATGAAGACCGTGGATCCTGAGAGCCTTGCTTGGCCACATGCTAGCTTTATAATCTTGGACATGTTACTTTACCCCTCCATGTTTACTTACTCAATTGTAAAGTGGGAATAACAACCCTTCACTGTAGAATACTTGTGAGGATCAGATTAGAAAATTGGCTTAAAGCATATGAAACAGCGTGGGGTGCACTGAAAGTATTTAGTACAGGTTAATTCCCATCCTTGGTGACTGCGTTGGTCAGGGTTCTCCAGAGAAAGATAACCAATGGCAGGGTTTGTGTGTGTGTGTGTGTGTGTGTGTGAGAGAGAGAGAGATATCAAGTCTAAGGAATTGGCTTATAGGATTATGGAGATTCAAGCCCAAAATCTGAAGGATAGGCTAGCAGGCTAGAGACCCAGGGAACAGTTGTATTCCAAGTCCAAAGGCAGTCTGCTGGCAGAATTCCTTCTTGCTCAGCAGAGGTCAGTCTTTGTTCTGTTAAGGACTTCAATCGATTGGGTGAGACTCACCCACATTATGGAGGGTAGACTGCTTTACCTGTCCACAGATGTACATGTTAATCCCAGGCCTAGCGCGGTGCCTCACACCTATAATCCTAGCATTCTGAGAGGTGTAGGTGGGTGGATTGCTTGAGCTCAGGAGTTCAAGACCAGCCTGAGCAAGCGTGAGACCCTATCCCTACTAAAAATAGAAAAACTAAGGAGGTCCTACGTGACTTTGGGCATCCACATAGCCTTGGTACAGACTTAGTCCAGGTCTTAGCCCACAGGTTTATTTTTCTTTCCCTTTGGACTAAAGGCCACTGCTGCAAACATGCTTTGCCAGATCCTTGATCAGGCCAAGAGGCATCCAAGCTTAATTCCCCTCTTCATATTTATTGGAGCCAGAGGTACTGGAGCAGCACTGTATGTCTTGCATCTGGCATTGTTCAATCCAGATGTTAGTTGAGACAGAAAGAATAACCTGGAACCCTGGAACAGACTGGGTCCCACTGATCAATACAAGTTCTACTCAGTGAAGGTGGATTATAGCAAACTGAAGAAAGAAGGTCCAGACTTCTAAACCAAATGTTTCACAATAAAGCTGCTTAGAATGAAGGACTTCCGGAAGCCATCTGCTCAATATTCCACTTAACCAGGAAATATTTTTCCTCTAAATGCATGAAATCATGTTGATGTATTGTTTTGAGGATTACGCTGATTAATAAATATCCAAAACTTGGAAAAAAAAAAAGAAAAACTACCCAGGCGTAGTGGCACATGCCTATATGTAGTATACGTAGTGGCACAGTCCCAGCTACTCAGGAGGCTGAGGCAGGAGGATGGCTCAAGTCCAAGAGTTTGAGGTTGCTGTGAGCTGATGCCATGGCACTCTACCCAGGGTAACAGTGAGATTCTGTCTCAAAAAAGGGAAGGGAAGGGAAGGGAAGAAAAGGGAGGGGAAAGGAAGAGAAGAAAAGTTAATCCATCCAAAAATAACCTTCATAGAAATATCCATAATGTGGACCAAATATCTGGGCGCCATGGCCTAGCCAAATTAACACATAAAATTAAATTAATGATTACATTGCGTTTGTTTACGCCGTGCCCTTTGCCTGAAATATTCCCCTCCTTAGCCCCTGAGAGGCCACGTGGAGATTAGAAAATGGCAACCGTTCCTCCACCAGGTGAAGTTCTCACTTGCCTCCTCCACCCAGTGCCCGTATGCAGAGCACACTCTTCTGTGGTGGACCAGCCCACTTCCTTGGTTGGTTTTCCTGCAGCTCATTTCTCATGGTGCCTAGGGCCTTCCCATTCAGGTTTCCGCTTCCGTGGTGAAGTCTTCTTATTCTCCCTCAGCTGCAAGTAATCTCTCTCTCTGCCATCCACATCACATGTTATTTGTGTAACTCTTTAGGTATTTATCTCTACCTTATATCCCAGGTATTTTGTGTAAAGATCTTATCACTCACCCTGGATTAACCCCTTGGCAGTTAGCAATTGTAGGTTATCCGTCTTTAGATTCTCACTGTGCCTGTGGGGCTCGGAAATCATGCATACTACTTGTATGAACGACTATCAGTGTGTACACCTATGAAAGGAAAAAGCAGAGGCACAATTAACAAGGAAGAGTTTATCTGGGCCAGGGTTTAGGACACAGTTCCAGATTGCCTTGGAGAGTGCTCCAGAGAACACAGGAGAAGCTCAAATTTTTTTTAAAGAGAGGATAAATCAAGAGGGGGCCATCACAAAAACTGGTGAGGAATTCTCACTGTTTTACAGAAACCACGTTGTTAGGATCAATGTGCGATGTACAATGTACGTAGTTGAACTGCAGGGTGTAGGATGTTGTGTGGCTATTTGGCATCATTCATTCTGGAGCCTACATGACAAGTGGCTTCAAGAGGTGATTACTTAGCTCCAGGGGGAGTTAGAGGTGACTGCTGTCACAGTTCAGTGCATCTCTGGGTCTGACAATTTAAAGGTACTCGGATTCCTCAGATAAAAAGTTTTTTCCTTTCTCAAAATGTAAGAACTGGAAAGAACTTTCTGTGATATTATATGGATGTGGGAATCAGGCAGGCTTGTGAGGCAGGGGTAATGGCAGAGCATGTTTGTGAAGGTGGCGCTGGTGACGGTGACTGGGGCTTATTGAGCTTACCACATGCCAGGCACTGGTTCCATACTTAAATGGTTCATGTCATTAAATCCTTACAACAATCCTTTGAGACAGGTGCAGATAATTAGCTCCATTTTGCTCTCAAAGAAGCCCAGGCAGGCCATTGAGGAGGTGTCCGAGGCCTGACTGCCTGACTTCAAGGTCTGTACTTTCAACTGCAACAACAAGCAGGCTCCCTGAACTTTCCAGCCGCTGCAATGACTATACTCCAGGCATTGTGTCTTGGTTCTCTACGGACATTATCCCTAATCCTCAAATGTGCAAAGTATCAGCATCCCCACTTTGCAGATGAGGAAAATGGGCTCATTAAAGTTAAGCTACTTGCCTAAGGTCACATTAAACAGAAAGTGGTGGATCCAAGGTTAAAACCCAAGGTTAAAACTAGATCTCTCCAACCCCAAAGCCAAGGCCCTTTGCCTTGCATCATGTGCACTATGTTTGGAACCACTGAGAAAACCTTGTGGCTGGAGCAGAGGATGGTGTGGGTAGGAGCATGGAGGCAGCTAAGGTCAGAAGGGTGGATCTGCCCCAGGCTGCAAAAGACCTCACCTTCTGGGATGGGTAATCAGGACTGACTTTTGAAAATGAGGGGTCCTGAGCAGTGGCCTTGATTTGAAGATGGTGTGAGATGGGATGGACACCTGGAGGCCAGGGAATCCGAACCTACTGGAACTCTGCCCAGACCTGTGCGTGGGGAAGCACAGGGCTTCGCACAGCTGCAGGGAGATGAAAGCACCCAGGCCTGCTGAGAAAGTGATGTTTGAGCAGATCTGTGACTTGTGAAAACAAGCTCATCCCTTGCATCTCAGCGATGGCATCTCCTTATGCCTTTATGTTTCCCTAGAGTACCAGGAGCAACTTTCCTCAGCCTTCTAGATCTCCTGTGTTATGGCTTCTGAAGAGCTGCTGGAAAATCCCCAGGGTGGGGAAGTGGGGTTCTGTCCGGGGTGAAGTTCAAGCAGCATGGTCTGCACCCCCAGGCCCATCTCCTGGGTTCAGATATGCTCAGAGGTGGGTAGAGGCGGGGAGACCCAGGAGTGGTAGAGGTGGAGATTTTGACTCCTTTCAGAGTGTGGGGGTGTCTCTGTCACAATGTGCCTAACCAGTGCCCATCACTATCCAGGTTATTGCTGTAGTCATGGACCTCTTCACTGATGGTGATATCTTCCAAGACATTGTGGATGCCTCCTCTAAGCGCCGGGTCCCAGTGTATATCATCCTGGACGAGGCAGGAGTGAAGTATTTCCTGGAGATGTGTCAGGGCCTGCAACTCGCTGACTTCCGTATTCGGGTAAGTTGCACCACTGGAGTGGGTGTGGAGGTGGGCAGGAGAGGAGACAGAGGCTTCCTTTGCCCCTTCCTCTGGTTCCTTTTATGTCTCTTCCCCAGTTCAAAGACACGGGTGAACGTCAAGATCTCAAGCCTTTTCCTTATGTCTAAAGCCTTAGCTCATGAACTGGTTACCACTAAATGACATTCCCACCTTAAATTTTACACCAAGATTGCTGAGGCTGAAGGAGTTAGCTCTGACCCAGTCCTGGGTTGCTCAGCCTCCAGAGTCACCGACTTCACTGTCAGGTTCAAAGTTAGGGCTGTGGTTCTCTTCTGGGGAGCTTTGGGAACAGGAAGGAACCACCCTGAGCTTGTTCCTGCCCAAAGCAAGATTTGGGGACTTCCTCCTGCTCACCAAAGAGGGTTTCATATATAAGGCTGTAGGAAGCAGAGACTCTAGCGAAGACAGGAGCCAGTAGGCAGGGCCTGTAGACCAGCTGGCTCTTCCCCTGCTGAAGCAAAGACTTGGAACAGAGCCCCCTAGGCCCGCCCAAGCTGGGTGTCAGGGCTCTTCTCCTCTTCTCAACAGAACATCCGTGTCCGCTCCGTGACAGGCATCGGCTTCTACATGCCCATGGGGAAGGTCAAGGGGACCCTGTCATCAAGGTTCCTGATGGTGGATGGTGACAAAGTAGCCACTGGATCTTACAGGTGAGTCAGGCCAGGTCAGAGAAGGGCCCGGATGGCCTTTGTTCATGGCAGTTATTCAGGAGAATGCCAGACTAGAGCCACCACAGTCATGAGTTTTAAGTATTGTTTGATCCAATGGCAAAGAATAGCTTCCTGCCTAGTCCCCTCCCTCAAAATTTCTAGATTATTCTAGAAATAGAGTCAACCCTTACTGGGCATTCGCACTGTCTACTTTTCATGGGCCAGTTGCAACTAATTGCATTTTGAGATTAGTTGGTGGATGGGACAAGCAGGAAGTAGAATGGACTGAAACTGGGAAAGAACTGCAGGGGTGTGACAGGAATGTCTCCAGAATTTGATTTAAAAGTAAATTACCATGAACACAAGAGACTATATCTGTATGATTTTTTTTTTTTGTTTGTTTGTTTGTTTTTTTGAGACAGAGCCTCAAGCTGTCACCCTGGATAGAGTGCTGTGGCATCACAGCTCACAGCAACCTCCAATTCCAGGGCTCAAGCGAGTCTCTTGCCTCTGCCTCCCAAGTAGCTGGGACTACAGGCGCCTGCCACAACGCCTGGCT
>CAUYRH010002058.1:0-104061 GCA_963574655.1 Perodicticus potto
CGGGCGCCTGTAGTCCCAGCCACTTGGGAGGCGGAGGCAGGAGACTCGCTTGAGCCCAGGAATTGGAGGTTGCTGTGAGCTGTGATGCCACAGCACTCTATCCAGGGTGACAGCTTGAGGCTCTGTCTCAAAAAAAAAAAAAAAAAAAAAAAAAAAACTTTGTGGGACAGAGTAATGTGATTGCTTGATATTGTCTAGCTTCTGTGAAGGCAACAATACTTTTCTAAAAATGAATTCAGGGTGGCGCCTGTGGCTCAAAGGAGTAAGGTGCCAGCACCATATACCGGAGGTGGCAGGTTCAAACCCAGCCCCAGCCAAAAAAAAGCCTGCAAAATAAATAAATAAATAAAAATGAATTCATGCATTCCTCAATGAGAACCATATATCTTACAAGCTAGAAAGGACCTTTTAAATTGTGTAGTACAAATTCTCATTTTACAGATGAGAAACTGAGTCTCAGAGAGGTTAAATGTCTTGTCCATAAACAGTTGCAGAGCTTTAAAAAAATTAATCCATCTTCTGACTTCATGTTCACAACTTTTATCACAAAATTGCCCCCTGCTCTGAAACTTCAGTGCAGTGAGAATATAAAGAATCTAGTCTATTTAGTTTAACTCTGATCTTAAAACCAGCATATACCCATACCTCAATACATAAGGCATTATTGCAGCAAATTAATGTCCTTTACACAGAAGCCGAAGTAAGAAGTGATTGGGTGACAGCATTTCATTCAACAAATTGAAAAGCAAATTATTTTTACTCTTTGTGATTTTCTCATTTTAATTAGTTATCATATTCTTTGTCTTCTTCAGCCTCTTTAGTGAGCAGGTTAGGAAAACAAACAAGAACAAAGAAATAAAATATCAAAGCCAAAAGGGTCTATTAATATAAAAAGGACATTTTTAAATTAGGGATTTACAACAAAAGAAAAGTAGATGGGAGAGGCCATGGAAGAACAGTAAGCTTCCAAGCAGAGGAAAATTTGACAACTTCAAGAACAGTGAGTAAGTAAATAAAGTGGGTTGAGATTCGTTTATGTTTATTACAGTAGGCACATAGTAAATGGCTGATGGATAAGATAAAGGGACTCACGGTGTCAAAGGCTAAAGCAGAAGTTCTCAGTCTCTAATGCTCATAAGATCTACCTGAAGTGTTTGTTTAAAATATAGAGTACTTAGTCTTTATCACCAGAAATTCTAAGTCACCCACTGGATTAGGGGGTGGACAGAAATAAGTATCTTGGGTAATTCTAATGCTCAGACATGAAGAACATGGGCCTAGAATTATTGAAGCTCTAAAAAGGGAGAAAACAGAATCAGAATAAGAGAAGAGAAAAGATTGGAAAAGGAGATCTGAATAGAAATCAGGGGAAAGAAAGAGGAACTAGAAAGTAAAGCTATGACTAAGAGGAATGGTTTAGAATCGTGAGGTATTATGTGGGGGTGTGAAAAGAGACTAGCAAAGACTGGTCAGAGGTAATGAATAAGATAAAAAAATTAAAATATTGACCAAACTAGGTCTTTATCTTAGATTTTAAAGTGATGTTTATTATCTTTTTCCTTTGTAAAAGTAGCATGTACTCATTGTGAAGAGTTGAAAATTTTAAAAGAAGAAAAATATACCTCCAGTTTGTCAATCACGAGTAGCTGCTAGTGACATTTTGGTATATTTTCTGCTAGTCTTATTTCTGCTTAGTTCTTGGAAGGTCTTGCTTGTTATATATAGTTGAGATAATACTGTGTATGACTCTAAATATCCTGCATCTAACATCAGCTCTCCTAATGTAAGGCTGTTAATGGAAACTTCATTTTTAACTTCTCCCTCGTGTTAATAATAGCCGGTTCTCCTTTCTTCCCTTGATAACAGAACTCAGGTAGTCAAGGGCTTGAGGGAAGGCTGTCTGCATTTCCATGCACAGAAGGTGATTTTTATTTAGTCGAAGGCAATCATGTTATAATTCTATTCCCCGTGTCTGTGATTGGCTAAGGAAGGAGCAAATGACTTAATTCTGGCCAACACAGTAAAAAATCAACTCTATAGGTTGGATTTGTGGGACAGATTCTTAGTTCTTAAAAAGTGATGTAAGAAAGAAATAGTCCCTTTGAAAAAAAATCAATTAAAATGTCTATAGGGAGCTCTTTCCCAAGAAGTCATCATAGCAACAAACCGTCTCCATCAGCATTTCTGCATTTGGCAACTTTTGCGTGGATTTGCCTGTCTTGTCTTGTGTGACCATTGTTTACCTGCAGTTCTGTGTTTCCAGCCAGCCCTCTCCCAGCTTTCCATCCAGGGCTTCCAGCTCTGGCTTGAGGATGTGATGGAATGGAACTTCTGCTATGGAATTTGTGTGAGGAGGAAGGAGTGAAGCTGGTACTTGGAGCTGGTCCAGCCATCTTCTGGCCCAGAAGGGAGCCCAGTTGACATACTAACAATGGCAGCAGGAAGAACTGGACCCGAGAAGATTCTGTCATTCTGATTAATTACACATCCTTGGACCTTACCTTGAGACTTCTTGTTACATGAAAAGATAAATTCTTTGTTATCCAAGACCCTTTTTGGTGGTTTTTCTGTTTTGTACAATAGAAGTATCCTAGCAGATAAAGCAACTATAATTTATGTAATAATTTTCCTCTTATAGGCTATTTAGGTTATGTACAGTTTTTCTGTATCAGTTTTGCCTTGGATAGCTTCAAGAAGAAAAGTTACATAGCTTAGATAATAAAGTAATGTGTGTTGGGGGGGGAAACAACAAGCAATTAAAAAAAAAAAAGAAACAGGAATGCACTTGAAATATCTCAAATCATCAAAGCAGAATCATTCTGAATCCCCATTCCCTTCATTGCTCATTGTTGTCAGGAGAGGTAGCTGTAGGTGGCAAGTTACATTTTAGAAGGAAAAATTGGGAAATACCGTCTCAATATATAACATGCTGATGAAGGTGAACCCAAATAACCCTGTACAATACAAAAGTTATTCCTATTTGCGATATGTTATGTGGTTTCATCAATTTTTCTCTTTCATTATAATAATATTAAAATTACTTCAGTAAAAATAAAGGCAACCACTTATGCTAATACTCTTCTTGCATTAAAATTTGCTGTAGAGTTTACACTATTTAATCCAAATGTATTAGTCTGTAGTGTTGACAATCTTTAAGAACTAATGTTCCCTAAGTCCTTTCCAGGCTGCCCCTCCAAAATTAAAGTTGGGGGCCTGATAAATACTGTTTAAGTAAAGAGGCTCTAATGTCTGTGCTAACATCTTGCAAATGAGCGCAAGAAATTCCCAGTAACTACCTCTGATTTTATCATTAGTGGTAGTTGGAACTATTTATATAGGATTTTGGATTTTTTGACTTTTTAAATATTTAATTGTCCTACAGTTAAATTTTAGAAAATCTTCCTCATGTAAATGAGGACATGCCTCTGCAAAATAGCATATTTAATTGCTACAATTATACAGCACTAGTCCTATAATGACCTACATAACAAGATTAGCATCAGCAAGAACACCTAACACACATTCATAATTTTATATTAATATTTTTCACAATGTAGTTCATCTTTAGAAATTGTTTTTTAAATCTTACACATAGGTTACAAGAAGAGATTATAGTCACAGCTCAAGAGTAATGCTTAACTATTGTTCATGAAGTTCTGTAGCAATACCTTTATGACTCCACTATGGTAGAGGGAGTAAGGAAAATATAGGCCAATCTGAAACTCAAGGAATAGCTGGGTGTGGTAGTTCACGCCTGTAATCCTAGCATTTTTGAGGCTGAGATGGGTGGATTGCTTGAACTCAGGAGTTCAAGAAGAGACTGAGCAAGAGCAAGAAACCCTCTCTACTAAAAATAGAAAAAGTAGCCAGGTGTTATGACAGGTGCCTATAGTCCCAGCTACTTGGGAAGCTGAGGCAAGAGGATCTCTTGAGTCCAAGAGTTTGAGGTCGTTGTGAGCTATGATGCCAGGGCACTCCACCCAGGGTGACAGAGTGAGACTCTGTCGAAAAACACAAAAACAAAACAGGGCAGTGCCTATGGCTCAAAGGAGTAGGGCGCCGGCCCCATATGCTGGAGGTGGTGGGTTCAAACCCAGCCCTGGCCAAAAACTGCAAAACAAAACAAAACAAAAAAACCCCAACAACCTTAAAGAAGTACTCTTCTCTGAACTAAAAAGTCCAACAGATCAATTCCCTAAGATACAACATTTTTTCCCTATGATGTCTCATAGATTTGTCCTACATAAGATTCATTTCCTGTATATTTGGACAGTCTAAAGAAGAAAAGAATCCTCAGAATTTGGAGAGGAACCACTGTTAAAAAGTTCACCCCGGATCATGAAGAGTGTGTAGAAGAGTCTACTCTCATGGAACTTGGGTCCTTTCTGAGCCTAGGTGGATGCTAGATATAAGAGTCTAGATTGAGGGACACTGTTAAACCCAACTGTAGGTTTTTAAATTATTTAAGTAGTCAAAATTCCAAAAATGTGTTACAAGTTATAGAAAGGCAGAAACTGATCATGAAAATCAGTAGACCCTAGCTTAGAGCTTGACACATAATAAGGCTTTATTAAATTAATAAATTCATTGTAAATAATTAACCTTAATGTTTAAAACAGTATGTGTATGTTCTTACCACTTTCTCCACTTTCTCCTCTGTTCTTCCTGGTTCCCTTCTGATTTCCATTTTTTCCCTAACTAAAATAAATCCAGAGGAACAATATTCTGGTTTCACCTATCTCTGTATCTCTGTGTAGGGGACTTCAAGGACATGCCTTCAGCCTGATAGAGAGCAAGGGTCATTCTTTGATAATTTGACTGAACCCTGTGTGATGGAGCTGTGACACTTGTAGTCAGTAGGGTAGGGGTGGGGCTGTGAGACTATATGGAAAAAGCCCAGTAGGATTAGGGGGCTCTAGGGACAGTCAATGTGTAACCCTGCCCTAAAGTATTCAAATCTCCTAAGCCAAGGGGAGCAGGATCTTGAGAGAGGAGGGTTAGAGAGGTCACTGAGTTAATTCTGTACAAACAAAAGAAAACAAACAACTGTTTCATTCCTCTAACTACCACACACATGCACTCCATACTCCATCCCTGCCGCTTCTCAGGAAGCCTTTGGGTGTATCTCATGCTGAGGGATACATTAGACACAGAGGCTGGTAAGTGGACACTTTGTTGCCAAGAACTGACTTCTAGCCACCTCTCCTGAGTACAGGCTAATCAGTGAGCTGGGAACACTTTTTGAAATCTATTAGTAAATGGTATCAAACAAGGTAGTCATAAAAAATTTTGAGGTAGTCCTCAAATCCCTACCTACCTTTCTGGAGGATTCTAAGGTATAAACATAGGACATGTTGCCCTGAAAGTGAAATATACGATCCTCACACAAATACACTAATTTTTAAAAATCTGAGAATGGCTTATTCATCCTGTTGGGTGTTTCTCCTTTCAGTTCAGTCGTTTTCGTTCTAGTCTCCACATAGCACTACTGTTTGTCTACATCCAAAGCCTTCCACCCATATCCTACACTACACTTCAGGGTTATCATCCTATTGCTGTCACGTATTCATCAGGAACTATTTGGGAAAGGTTGGAATGCTTCAGAAAGTGATTACATATTTGCCACAAGTTCTACACATGGAGTAAACTGCCCTTCTGGCCTTTTCCCAGGGACAAAAGGCCAACCAGTGATGCAAATCTTGTTAGTAACCTAACTCAGTTTGCTTTGCAGAGAAATCCTAACCTTCTAGAAGAAAGGATCTCCACCCTTGAAAAGAAATGCTTTGTGCAAACATAGCTAAGTAGTTTCCCCTTTTTCCTCTCTTTCACATCTTGAAGTTCCCTACCTTCTTGTGTGATTTTAGACTTCTCTCCTGAAGGCAGGATAAAGTCTCTGTCTACAGTGATAAATCATAGTGTTCAAAGTCTAATGGTAAGAGTTGCCCATCATAAACTGGAACAACAGGCCAAGGACTATTAAAAAATGAAGTGGTGAGCTCTGGTCTCTGCTTTATGCTTCTTCTCACCAGGTACTTTCCAGTAGGGCAACCACTGAAAGTTGCTTGTTATTAATAGTGATGAGTATAATGCTTTTATCTAAAGTAATAATACACAAGGAATTGGAATAAATAAAAGGGGGTAAAACTTCAGGGATATCAATTTTAATGTCTTTGAAAAGTCAAGAGACAGCTCAATTGTCCAATTCCAAAATGCCATAGTACAAAATGGGAAGGGCTGAAGTTTCAAGAAGAAAATTCTGAGAAGTCCTATTTTTTAAACCTTGGCATAAAGAATGCCCTTCAGTACTGAATCATTTAGAGGCAGCCCACTTTTCTAGAATTTAGAGAAAAACAGAAGTTAAATAGCAAGACACTTTTGTGGAAGTGTTGAAACAAACAAGAAAATGTTTTATTTTGAAAATACAGTCTTTAAAGATAAATTTGGCTTCCATTTTCCATAGCTAGGTGCATCCAACAAGATATAAAAACAAAACAACAAAACAAAGACCCACAACATTATGTACAGAGCTCTAAAATGAGCTGTGAATATCTACAAGAAACTAGTATATGCTCTTTGTGAAGGGATGGAGTGCGTGCCTTTCTACAGTTCTCAGTCCCAGAGAAGAGTTAACTCCCTGGAGCTACAGGTGTGGCTGCAGCCAGGGCAGATCTGGGGTCAGTGAAGGGTTGGGGGTGGGACCCCCTCCCCCAGAAGGAGACGTGCAGAGGTGTCTGGGGAGGGGAGCAGCGGCGGCACCGGGCAGATCCTGGGCTTCTCTAGAAGTCCTGCCGCGGGGTGTGAGTCAGGCTGTGCCGCCGCAGATCACAGTTTCGCCTGAACACTTTGCCGCACTGCTCGCAGCTGTAGGGCTTGATGTCTGTATGGGTGAGAAGGTGAGTTTTCAGATTACTTCTCTGATTAAAGGTTCTTCCACATGTGGGACATTTGTGTGGAGATTCCTGTTCAGATGTGAAGCAAGCAAAGGATTAATCCTTCACACCACCACTACACCCTTCTCAATAGTTTCTGTCTTATCGGTATCACAAGCGTTAACATAACACTCCATGACAACAAAAGAGGGGACTTGTAGGAACAAATCTTTGCTCCTAATCCTCCAATCACGAAGACACACGTGCAGGCACACACACAGAGGCCCGATTACACTGATAACTGCAGAGGCAGACCCGCGGCCACCACGGGGGGCTTTGTAATTTCTAACTCTTCACATTTCATCGCCATGTCACAGGCAGGAAAAGAGGGAAGGGAAAACTCTAATCCTCTCTTAAGGAATGACATTCTCCCGGGTAATAAGGCTCCTCTTTGCTGGAAAATTAAACTATTCCTCAATGTTCTGAAAGCTACAAATTATGAGGCCCCTGGGAAAGACAGCGTATGGGATTTCACCATGCCTCCATTATCAAAATTACCTTTATTTCCTCCCAAACACGAAAGTATTAAATACAGGGCAGATTGGATGAAAAAAAAAATTCTAAAATTAGCAATTACAATAAACCGACTGGCCTGTTCTTTAAGAAAAATATTAAAAAGCATTATGTTAATAAGATTTTTTATGTGTTAAAAAATCAAGAGTGCTGCTTTTCCCCACCTAGAGAACTAATCTAACTAGGCTCTTTTAAGAGAAGCACCTTGTCTTTTGAACACCTTTTTAAAAGGAATAATGATAAAATGAACTGGTCAGTTTTTAAGCAAACAAACAAAAAAAAACTTACCTGCATATGTAGGGTTTTGTGAACTGCTAGAGTTCTAGACTGACAAAATCCTTTCCCACATTCCTGACATTTGAAGGGTTTTTCTTTGGAATGGATATACCTGAAAATCAACATAAGGTTTCATTGAAATGGCTTTACCCTGATGGTGAAGAATTTCTTTTGACAATAACGCAAAACGAAGTCGTGGAGGAACAAAAGAAATATGATTTCCATAATTTATGTTTTTAGATTATTTTTCCGTGCAATTGTTTTAATGGTTAACCTCAACTACAGATTTTTCAAAACATTCACCAGCGGGCAAAAGCTTTATCTACACTTGATCGCCCTCTCTGGCGTATTCTGGAGCTCGAAATCTCGCCGAAGGAGCCCTTCTTGGCCTCCACCGTTTTCTCTGGTATTTAAGGCTGAATATGGGCGGAGTGATTTTTAGCGAATCCCTAACAGCCCGGAGGATGGGTACAGAAGTCCCAGCTCAGAGAACAGCAGGTAGAGTCTGGGAAAGATAACCCCACCCCCACTCCTGAGAAGTTTTTACCGGACAGAAGCATTTAACGTTATAGTATTTCTTCAATTGCCATTTATTAATGCAGAGTTTAAGATCGTAGAGGGGAGGTGGGAGCTGTTTCTAAATTCGGTGACCTCAAGACCCCCTCACAAATACCGCTTAAAAGGGTCTCGGCGGCAGCCTCTGGGTTGCACCGGGGAAGTTGGGTGGGGGGCTAGCAGGGAGGAAACCCAGAGCAGGAAGCCCTAGCAGATTTCCAGAAATGGTCCAATCTAAGCCAGGGCTGCCATCCACCACAGGCAAGACTCCCGGGTTTCTCCTTTTTTGTTTTTGTTTTTTTTCCCCTGCCCGCCTCCCCAAGGTGATCCGATCTACCAGGGGGAAACAGGAAAACCCACAGATTTTTCTTGCCCAGGGTTGAGGAAAGACCCTCCCTCCCTCTCCCATCCCAATCAAGAAGCAGCAGGGCCTGCTGGCGGGGTGGGGGTGGGGCGGTTGAGAGGGGAAGGTCGATTTGGGAGATTAGCTATTAGCTGAAGCCGGCAGCGGAAGGATAAGAGGAGACTCCAGAGACGCCCGGAATGTCTATTAGGACTCAGCATCCAAGACAAATTCACTTTCTCTCTCCCCGCCAACCTTTTCCTCCACCTCACCTGTGATCCCGCAGGTGATCTTGCCTCCGGAAGGCCTTGTGGCAGATGTCACACGTGTATGGCCTCTCGTCTGTGTGGGTTCTCTCATGGATGAGCAAATTGTAGGATTTGGTAAAGTGTCTGCCGCAAAACTTGCAGATAAACTCTTTTTTCGTTTTGGAGGGCAACCTCCCTCGGGAGGGCTTTCTGTCCGGAGTCAATTTACTGAGGCCTGAGATGGGATTCCCCAAACCTGGGCTTAGCTTTGTCAGGTCTGCTATCTTAGGGGGATCCTCTTGTGTGGCGGCCACTGCCAAGTTGGCAAAGTCAAAACGCGGCCGGTCCTTGTGCAGGGCTGGGAGCACGTGGGCAATGGCCCCCTGCTTGGGGTGGAATAGGTGGGTGGTAAAGGGCAGAGCCGGGAAGGGGAAGCGCGCGTCCACTAGGCCCTGGGCCGCCGCCATCTCGGTGATGGTGGAGCGGGTGATCTCGTGCACGTTGGGATATCCCAGCGTCCAGTGGTTCATGTGCATGGTCTGCACAGCGCTGAGACCGTACAGGCCCTGCAGGTGGTCCACCGCAGCCGGGAAGGTGTTCACGGCCTGCAGGAAGGAGTAATTGGTGAGCTGCAGCGACGGGTGGAGCGGGATGGGCGCTGGCAGGGCCTTGCTCCCCATTTTCCGGGATACTGGGAGGCGGAGGGCGCCGCCCCTTTCTTCAAGACTCAGAGGCCGCTGGACGTGGGCTGTGATGAAAACCCAGTGAGACAACAGCTCGTAGACAAGGCCCTAAAATGGCAGGGGAAGAGAGGAAGAAACCGTGACTATTATCCAAGCCGGCTCAGTCTGCCCTTGGCGCCCGTGAGTTACCACACCCTCCTTCCAAGTCTCTGTCCCCACCCTACTTACTCTAAGACCCCCGAGAGAGGCCAAGAGAGGATGGCATAGCACCTGCCCAACAAATTCTCACGGACTGGAAATGGGGCAGGACATGGCACCTGGCGAGCGGGCCTGAGATGGGGTTCCCCAAACCCGGGCTTAGCTTTGTCAGGTCTCCTGTCTTACGGGGATCCTCTTGTGTGGCGGCCACTGCCAAGGCCTCAGGCCTTTCCGAACACCGGCAGGAAGGTCTGTTCTGGGCACCCACGGAGCGGAAGAAAGTCGGGTGAGCTGGGCGAAGGGGTCTAGCCGGGACAGCACTCAGCCTAGCCCACACACCTCGTCAAGCGTAGCTAAGTCAACAAGTTGGCTTGCAGAGCCCCCCGGGGTGGGAGGTGGGGGTCTGGTGTTGGGTCAGGTTTGGGTCTGGGCCGCAGCTTCTCTAGGGGAGAGTAGCACTCGCCGCCCCGCCCTTCGGCCACCTTTCCCGCACCTATCCCGGCCACACCCGGCGTGCGGGAACCCAGCCCTAGTGCGCTTCATCCTCCGGGGCCAGAAAGCCCTCGGAGGGGCCCGCCTAGCCCCGCGCTGACCTCCGAGGTTTTATTTTTCCTTCCTCTGCTTTAGTCCCATTTATCAGCAGTGACGGGCCGCAGGAAAGAAAAGTGACACCTCAGGGGCTGGATTCGGCCTAGAATCACTCCCTCCTCCTTCCCTGGGGCTGCCCTCCCTCACCCCCCACCAAGATCCCTTCCAGATGGTTCGGGTTCCCGGGGGGAGGGGGTTGGGGGCGGAGAACGTCCCGGAGGCCGGAACCCCCTTTCCTAGACTCAGAGCCAAGCTCTCGGGAGGCCGGTGTTGCTTCCCGGCCTGGCACCAGGAACGTCCCCTACACGCGGGAGGCCCCTGGAGAGAGCAGAGGAGTGGGAAGCGCTCCCTGGGGGAGGAAAAGGGTAGGAGCCGCAGGGTAGCTGCAGTGGGCTGAGTACAGTGCTGCCCTGCGGATCCGCAGGAAATCTTGTTTATCGGCCTAGAGGCGTGTGCGTCTGTGCTCTCTCCACCAAGAAGCCGAGCCTAGGGTCTACGGCCTGGGCCTAAGCAGGGAGCTCCCCTCTCTCTACGCCCCCAAAGGCAACGCAGAGACGCAGAGGTTTGATTGCAGCCCCGAGTTCCTGGGAGCACCTCCTGTATTCTCGGGCCCACGATCTCCCATTGCCATCACCTTTGTAGAAGCGGGTTCTGCGGGTTCGGCGGACACTGGCCTTCCCTCGGACGGCAGCTCCCCAGTTGCGGGACTCAGAGCTTGATGCTCTTGCCCGACAAAGGCCAGGCAGGCTATCGTGCGTGACCAACCACTACGCCTAGAGTTTGACCCTAGCTAGAAGGTCGGAGAGTCTGTACAGCTTTTCCTCTTCACCCACCCCTTTCTGAGGCTGAATTTTCTTCTCTCAAGCGTTGTGAAGTATTGCCTGTGGCTCTGTCTGGGGGCAACGCTAAAGACAGAGCACTCTGGCAAGGCAGAATCTGTCTGCCTCCGTGGGGCCCGCACCTTCCTCCTCTGTAAGGGCTCAGAGACAGAGATTTATTAATGAATCGCTTCTCCTTGGTGGTAAGCGGTCTGGGAGTTCAGGCTGGGAGTTAATGAGAGGTGTGTAACAGTCAGAGGGGCTCAGTCAGACCATTCAACCGAAACTGTAAACTCCCATTAGTAATAAACTTTCCCACCACAAATCACGATTCTTTTTTTGTTCAGCACCAACACTCAAGACCGCTGCTAGGGAGGTAGGAAAAAAGGATTCTACTAACATCTCTGGTAATCTATCTGATTATTTCCCTTTCAATTAAAAATTATAAATTACACCTTTATTTCCTTCTCTTCGCCGACTTTCCAGAGATTCAAAACATTATCCCCTCCCCCAGTATTGAAAAACAGCCTCTCCCCCATAAAGAAGAAGTGGAAATCATTATTTGGGTGCACCAGCACACTAAAGTTCTTAGAATAGAAATAAATATGGGAGGCAAAGCACAATTCCTACCATAAGGTGTGGGGAGGGGGAAGTGGTGAATTGTCTACTGAAGGACTTTCATGATCTGTGATTTCCATTCCAAATGCACAAGGTGAACTCTGCCATAAAGGTTACACACGTTAATTCTGCCACAGAAACTTGAGTGCCATCTTTCCCCCTTTTCTCCAAATAGCTTATACCAGCGAAATTAATGGCTCTATTATAATTCGGGTTGATGTTATAACTCGGGCACAAAAGGGCTATTCTATAACATGTATTTGTATTAATTTGCAGGTCAGATAATTTCTTTGAACAACCCTAAATATCAGCCAAACACTTTTGCCATAAATAGTATGTTTAGGTTTCCACACTCTCCTTTGGTTTCTGGAAATGTGTGTCAAAAAAAAATTTTTTTTAAGTCAATGCAGAGATTTAAAATACTTTCGTTTTGTCTAGAACTGAGCCATGAAGTTCCCACACTCCCTTTCAGTCAATAACAGTGACCACTGTCTCCTGTCATTTCTCAACCATCTGGTATCAGACCATTGGTTACTTCTAATTTTGCAAGGAAATAAACTTAAACCAATGAAAAGGCATAAATATTTTGATGGAGCTAAGACTACTTTTCTTTCATCCTTCTTTTTCACAGGAATTTCCAGGCATGTACAGAAGTTCTGTAAAATTTAGTTTACTGTCAACAACAGAGATGTGTACATACTTAGTTCACTGAAGCTTTAAAAACATAGGAGGAAAAAAATATAAGGTAATTCTATAAGGAGTCTCGCTCTTTGGTAATAGTATTATTGTACAGAATTATCTAAAAATAATATAGGATTCATCTGCTAAAACTTGATATCTTAGGGAAATGACTGATAGACTCACTGAATTCCATCCAAACCACAATAGAATTTTACAGAAATCAGAGAGCTGTGGTCTAAGTGGATCTAAGATCATTAAAAAAAAAAGAAGAAGAAAAAGGCCAGACTGTATCAGGTGAACAGAGAAAAACGGCCGCGAAGTTCCAGTCCCTGCGCAGCGCCTCTGTCTTCCCAAGGAGTTAATTAAATTAAGATGCCTTCCGCACAATCTGGGTTCTGTTTCTCTCTGCTCCCTCTCTCCCCCTGCATGAGTAATTTTCTGGTTCTGCTCTGGACTGCAGTTTGTTTAGCAGAGAAAGTATCTGCGCGGTTTCGCTTCGGGAAACGCCAACCCTCTTTTGTTCTCTGCTACCAGGTAGAGAGACAGATCCAGGGCTCCCTCCATAAACACCTTTTCCACCTTCCTCCTTCGTACGACAGCAACTTGCTATTTCTCGAGAATCCAAGCGTTTAAGCCCCTGGGGACTTTGCCTTCTGCCCCCTCTGCCAGCACTGGAGAGGGAGGAGAAAAGCAAAAGGCCAGCACAAGGTTGGAGAATTACCTAGTACTGAACTATTTCCCTCTTGAGACGCACTTTCAGCGTCGCTGGCTGGGCAAGCGCCGTGTCACGGCCCTTCTCTGCTGCGCTGCTACGGCTGCTCCGGGGGGATAGGTCGACCCGGGCTTCCTAGGGCAAGAGCGGAAACACGATGGGGTTGTGGGGTTTGAGCTCAGCATACGTCGATCAGCTTTTATAAAAAGTCTTGCTGAATGCTTAGGTTAAACGTCTCCCCCTCCCCCCCAAAAAACCTAAGAAGAAATAGTACATTCAAGTGTGAGTGTGTTTATGTGTGTGTGGCTGGTTGTTAGCCCGAGATCCAAGGAAGTGAGAAACATAACGCCCCAGGATTGCATCCATATGATTTCTTTTCACAGTATCTGGACCTTGGCACGCCAGACTGAGAATCTGAGAATCTGAATCTCCAAACCCTTTCTTCTTAGGGCAGATACAGCCCCTTCCCAGAGCGTACACTCACCTCCGGCAGAAAGGTCTGCCTGGGCAGCGCCGCTCAGACCCGGTCCAGGCAGCGAGGAGCGCAGCTTGGAAAGGTCATTGGGTCCACGCCTGGCAAACTTCTTTTTCTGCGCGGAGTGGCGGGGGTCGCGGGCATGATCTGGAGGACTGCAAGCAGCGAAAGCGAGAACTGATCCTCCTTTTCGTCAGAGTTCGTGGACGCGGAATGTGTAAAGAACCGGGTTGGTTGAGGCTGGTGATCAGCGCTCCCCTAGCACCGTGCGCCTGGGCGAGTCTCTCGCAGCGGACCGCGAGCTAGGTCGGAGCCAGCAGCCTCGCAGAGCCATCACCCCCAGGCAGCGAGCGCGCAGAGCTCAGTCCCCGCCCGCGTACCTCCCAAGGCTGCTCAAGGCCCACAGTCTAGGGCTTTAGTAGCGGCCCCGCCTCCCCTTCGGGCGGGCGTCGCGCCGCGGAGCTGGGCCCAGGGCTCCCTGACTCCGCCTCCGCGACCGGCGCCTGCTAATGGTCCACTCTGTTTACTTGTGTTTGGATAGCAACTGAGTCTTAAAGGCACAGGTTTCCAGAGAGCCGAAGGTGACTCAGTTCAAAACTCACACACAAACACTACCGCCCACCCTCTTTCCTCCTCCGTACTACTTTCCCTCATTCTGTTAGAAAATCAGCTACTTGTTCTCTGCATCTCCAAGACCCCACAGAGAAACTCAAAGGGCATTTTGTACTACTAATTGGTGCCCTCCCGGGCTTAATTTTTACCTCTTAACACGTTTAATACGACTATCTTCTCTAAAAATCAATCAGCTCTAGATCATATTCTCCAGCATATATCACTCTTACCCCAATTTTAAATAGCTTTGTTCACACTTTTGGTTAATTATGTCTGTATGTGTAGTCTGCTTTCGCCTACTATTTAAAAACAAAATTTGTTTACAGAGGGACAATTGACTAATTTCGTAATTACTGCAAAGATGAGTGGAATCCCAGAAGAAATTTCTTCCAATAGTTAAGCTTTAATCAGCCAATATACATTTCATACGCAGTTAACCAACTTGGTTAAAAGGGTGGCATCTGCAACTCATTGGCAAACAATAAGGGATCCATCTGGAATGGGTGAAGAGCAATCATTTTAAAAATTCAGAAAATACTATTTTAGCTTCTCAAATCATGTACATCTTCACTCCCAGCAAAAACTTGAATTCATTGTTCAGTCGCCAGGACAGTTAACTGAATTCAAAGCGCAGTGATAACATTTTTCAGGTTTTTCTTAAGGTTTGGTCTTGTGTGAGTGTAATTGCAGAAATGCACTCCAGGCACTCTGGGAATAGGGTGGGTGACAGAAAGGGAATAATACACACCCATTTTCAGCGGCTTCTTTTCCGATGAGATCTAAGTGATCAACTCTACGCAAAACGTCCTTCGTCCAAGACGAGTCGCCAGAGGGGATTTGCATTAGTTCTCGGCAAGTTGGCGCTTTGAAGAGTATAGACCATCCAGCCAAGTGACTGTACAATTCAAAAGTGTTCCGTCAAAAGATAGTTTTGAATAAGCCTCCTCAAAGGACAAATTAAAATAATCGCAATCTTGCGCATAACTGGTCAAATATAAGCAGAAGGATAAAAACTGTCAAAAGGTTAAGCAGATTGGGGAGCCAAGCAGAAGCTACAATCTATTACTTTATTAACTATTTTGTGTCGAGGTAGAAAGAATTTTTCGTTCCTTTGGTGAAACATAATTCAGGGGTAGCAGATCTTTTATCCCTCTTTCCAATTTTAAGTTCCCAAAGATTAAAATGTGAGCCTGTAATGGAGAGCCGAGTGTTTAATATCCTCCAGTACTTCACTGCTTCAAAGTAGATTTGACAAAAAGCAAGGAAGTAGAATGCCTAAGAGTTCAGTATTAAAACAAAACAAAACCTTTTTCCCTAGTGGGTTCCAGTGGGGTGCTTTCATTTTAGCGCTCAGTCCTGAGCTTCAACTGCGGGATGTCTGCGGTCCCCTCTCTCCAACCACCTCATTCCTTCTGCAGCTTTTCTCAATTTGGGAGATTTGGAGAGAACTTTCTATTTTTTCAGAACCCCAGGACTCACACTCTTCAGGTGGTGACCTAAAGACTGTTCCTAAGCTTCATATTTTCTTTTCACCAAAGTTGAGGCAATTTCCCAGCGGCTGGCTTCACACCTTCCGCCCTACGTGTGTACGTTGGTTGCGGAACCGCCTGCTTTTACCGCGGGGTAGACAGCATTTCCAACCACCCGTAAGCTGCGCCCTCTTTCCACAAACCTCCTGAGCCCGGGTTTTTCCATACACGTGTTTATTTCGTCCACCCCAGCCTCCGAAGTTCCAAAATGGAGTCCGGGCCAACCCCGGCACGAGCACCGCGGTGGCTTGAAAGGTAGGGAGAGTCGGCGAACTCCGGCTTTGGGGGATGCCGCGTGGCCCCGCAGCGCCTCGGTGGCCACCTGGACCTGTCGCCCGGTCCAGCAGGTGCGCTCCAGGCGCGGGATGTGCCCGTAGGCTGAACGCCGCGCCGCGCCGCGCCACACTGCGCGCCGGCTCCCCTGGGCCACCTACTCGCCCACCCAGGGCGGGCCCTTGCGCTTCTCTGTGAGCAGACCCGCAAAGCCCCTCTCCCTTGTCCCGGCCCGCGTCTAGGGTGCCGGCTTTGCGGGAGCCCTCCCACGATCAGCTCACCAGCTAGAGTTCCCCCACAACAACGCCCGGCTCAGAAGATAGGCCCCGGAGCCACGCGCGACCTGTGGGGTTTGGTGTGCGGAGTGGGAAGTCCTGGAGTCTGTAGAGGCCCAGCTGTACCGAGGGGACTTAGTCTCCGCGGAGCCCTTCCTCTGCTCCCCCAACAGCCGAGCCAGTGGGAACTGAGCTGCGGGTTCACTCTGAAATTTCCGCCGTTCGGGTCATCTGATGTCCTCTCGGTTCTGAGCTTTCGACACCAAGGACGCTTTCCAGGGAAATGGCTAACAGATAGAAGAGGGGCGCGCATGCTTTTGCCTCTGAACCCCTACGATTGCCCCGAAGGCAAGGATGAGGCTGGGCTAGGAGAAGCGGAGGAGGTGGGGGTAGGGGCGCGCCGCGCAGGTCCCTTCCTCCGGCCCACCCAAGAGGCCCAGCCAGTTAAGCAGAGAGCAGGTGTCAGACACAGACTTCCCTGGAGTTGACTCAAGTTGACCGCGTGCTACGGACATCCTAAAAACCTGTAAACCTCCAAAACACAAAATATGGAAAATTTATCTTTTTCCAGGGCTCCGAGCCACTACCTCTAGGGACTCGCCTCCCTCCTCCCAGTCTTCCACTGCCACTGCGGGGCGGGGACCTTTTGCATTTGAACTTCCCGCAGTTTTCTGGCTTTCTCCTGAGTTGGAAGTTCAGCTCTGCTCAGGGTGCTTGCACTCCATTCCCGGAGTAGGGACGATGCTTGGAAAACAGAGGAGGATTGCATCCACTAGGCTTAGAGTTGTGGGTGCGGAGGAAGGACCTAAAAGACAAAGAATTTTATCTTTTAAAAGAGAGCGTGCGAGCCTACGCTCCAAACCAGAGTGACGTGGGAAAGCGCAGCCGCGGGCTGTAGCTCCGGGCCGGCGGGTAGGACCGCAGCGCCCCCTGGAGGCCCAGGCCGAGCACTGCGTGGCTCCGGCTCAGGGGCGGCCACGCGGGCGTCAGGCTTGGGTGTGAGTCGGTGGCCGCAAACTGCTCGGTCCGCTCTCGCTTCCCTTCACCCGCACCCCTTTGCGGCGGAGAAAGTGTAGTGTACGCGGCAGCGGCGCTGAAGAGAGGGCCTGGGCCTATTATCAAGCCACTCTACCGCCACCGTTGGGGCTTTCGTGGGGGCCTTACGCGGTGGCCCGCTAACGATTTCTCCCCTGGCAGTTTTCTAACATGATTTTCAGGCCCCTCTGCCTCTCCTGAGCACCCGAGGGCAGGGCAAAGACACTAGTTCTGACCCCAGCGTAGTTCTCGGGCGGCCTGGTTGTGGGCCAAGGCCCAGGACACTGTCCTGGCGGGAGATGCAAGAGGGGTTTCTCGGGGTGCCTCATTCGGAAAGCCTGCCCGCCCCACTCCCGCCGCTTACCCTGCCTCCACCCTGGCATTTAGACCGTGTCGGGAACCGGCCGGGAGGGCTGTGCTCTCCCGAAGCCAGAGACCGGGAAGGGGCGCGAGGCCGGCGAATCGCGGGGGAGCCGCGCTGTGTCCGGGGACGCGGGGACCGCTCGCCGCCGCAGCCGCCGGGCCCCGGGCCCTCGAGGACAAGCCTGGTCCCCTCCACTGTCCCCCTCAGGGAGAGGGTGAGAAGGGCGTTGGGGGCGTTGGGGGCCACGCTCAGCGTGGGTCCGCGGGAGGCGGCGGGCGCCCTTCTGTTCCCAGCCCTCGAGGCTCTGAGTCTCCAGGAGCGGGAAGCTCGGTGGGGAGAGCGAACTCGGAGTCGCAGGGAAGGTGCGCGGCGTAGCTCGGGTGGACAAGCCTGCACCACCCCAGGAGGCAGGGGTGGGCAGACCCTTCCTTAAGCCCCGCTTCAGTCCGGTGGCAGTGAAGCCCGGAGCCCATTCAAGGCCACTCTGGAGGCCTGTCAGTCTCTGGCGAGTCACGAGAAGCGTCTGCGGCCCGGGAGGGTGAGAAAGGCCCAGCGCCTTCACATCGCCCTGAGGTCTCAGGGGGCAGGAGCGCGCGGACAGGCGAGCTGGCTCCCGCACCTGCTGGCGGAGTCCCACTGGGCGGTGTCCAGGCCCGCACCGCACCGCGCGCTGACCGTCCGGCTCCCTGGGGGCCGAGGGACAGGGAGTGTCCTCGCCTCCAGTGACCGCACGGCTGAGGCTCTCCTGCAGTTTGCCTCCTGGAGAGGGCCGCATCAACTCCTAAGCTCCAGCGTCAAAGAGTAGCTTCGATTCAGGGAGCTTTTCGAACTGAGCCCATCAGTGTTGTCAGTGTGGGTTTACAGAAGACCCAGCGGATGGCAAGACCCTGGAACATCTCAGGAGAAAGAGCTCCGCGGATGGTGCCCCACCTGCCCTGTGTGGGACTGGCCTGGCTATTGCGCTCACCCTGGACCTATGACAAACGGTAGAAAAAATCATCCTCGGATCTAGGGAAGAGGGCATAGTCTGCAAACCTGTATTTGTATTAGGCTTTCATGCTGTGTATGTGTATGTTTGCGTATGTGTTTACACGTACTTGTCAACGCTTAAACATTAGGAAAATTCAAAAAGAAATCTTGATTCACAGTGAGCTCCGTCGTGTGCAGCACAGCAGTGAGTTGGCTGTTGAGCAGCTCTGCTCTTCTGTCTCTGACGTCTGGAGTTTTGGGGGGTTTTTAAGGTCTGTTTTTACATGTCAGATTGAAGATTGTCTTGGAGTTTACAGTTCCTGCTGCAGACTACGTTTCTCCGGGACGCTAGGATGGGTTCAGTGTTAGCTTCGAGAGGAGAGGTTCTCAAAGTGTGGTCCAACTTCATCAGCATCATCTGGAACTTGTTAGAAATGCAAATTCTCTAGCTCCACCTACTGAGGCAGAAACTGGAAGTGGAGCCTGGCAACCTCTGGTTGAACAAGCCCTCCAGGTGGTTCTAATGCACAATAATGTTTGAGAGCCACTGACTAGATCAAATTGACATTTGGGGGCAACCACAGGCTTTTGAGATTTATCTTTTGGGCTCCCTTTCTCCCTTCCTCCTTCTTCCTTCACCTTTCCCAGGAAGAAGGTATCCTAAGTGTGTGGTTTAGGGCAACTTATTCATTCACCTATTTGTTCATTCATTCTTTCATTCATCTGATTTTCCTGAGGCACTTCCCAAGTCCTTGGAAACTTGCTGAGGGAACCCAGGGGAACCAGGCCGGACCTCCTCCCCCCTACTAGGACTAGCTGTATGGGGGAAGAGCAAAGGGGAGAGAGCAGTATTATAATCTAATATGAGATTTAATCTGGTTTCAGGAAATGTTAAACCTCATTTTACAGTTTCTAACCTTTTGGGACGCTAGCCTTCCCCCCCTTTTTTCCATACTGATGTCAGTCTCTCATTTTCATCACATTTTAGGTATTCTCTGTGTCTGCTGCACACACTTCCACATGCACCTTGACACACACTGCCCACACCCTGCCTATCCTCTCTGTATTGGGTCAGAGTGTGTGGAGCCAGGGGTGAGAGAGTGTCATAACCAACAGGGATTTCCTGGACCAAGGCTTGAAGATTCTGTGCCCCTGAAGCTGCACAGGATGTTCTGAGGACAGCTGAAACTGACTCACACATTCTGTAATCCCACTCTGCTGCACTGGCTCCCACTGACTCCCATTCTATGTCTTGCTGCCCCAAACTGCTTCCATCTCCTCAGTGGTCAGGTGTATCTTGGAGTTAAAGTCCTGACCCTCAACCTGCTGATTTGTCATCTTCCAGGGATAGGGAGCCTGTTGTCCTTTGATTTTAAGATTATCCTTTTTAAGCACCAAAGGAAGCAAAAAAAGCTTCATCTTTCCCTGCTGCACCCCTTTTAAACAAAGAATTTGTTTTATAAAATTTAGATTCAGTCAAAAGGCCACACTTAAATACTAGGAAGTCCACGAGTTTCCTTAAGGCCACAGGTTCCCCACCCCTACTGGGGGTAAAAATATCTCCCCTCCACCCACTAACTAAAAATCCAAATGAAATTCACATTTTCTAGTCGCCTTCTGACAAATCAACCTCCCTTAACATTTCACTTTGCATTTTCTAGGACCTTGAGTGGAACCAGCCAAAGAGCCACCTCTACTGAGCCATTTGCTTCCCTCTGAGATTTTCTGGTTGTGAACAATGAGAGCTGTAGAAGACATTTTGCCTACCAGACAATGTCAAGTCCCTCAAAAATCTGGTCTAACTGGATGCCTTTTGCCATCATCTGGGTTTTTGGTTTTGTTTTGTTTTTAGGGAAAAAAATAGCTTTCCTTTCAGCGAATCAGTGTAGGGAAGCCACTTAAAATGCATACAAACAAAAATGAATTTTCATACTGCACAGTCATAAATTGTACAGAAGTACTCAGCTTTGACAAAGAGTAGCTATTTTCAAATGACTTTTTTTTTGAGACTGAGCCTCAAGCTGTCACCCTGGGTAGAATGCTGTGACATCACAGCTCACAGCAACCTCGACCTCCTGGGCTTAAGCAATTCTCTTGCCTCAGCCTCCCAAGTAGCTGGGACCACAGGCACCTGCCACAACGCCCGGCCATTTCTTGGCCGCAGTTGTCATTGTTGTTTGGCAGGCCTGGGCTGGATTCAAACCCACCAGCTCAGGTGTATGTGGCTGGCCCCTGAGCTACAGTGCTGAGCCAACCTTTTTTGTTTGTTTGTTTTGAGACTCTGTCATGCTGAGTAGAGTGCCATGGCATCATAGCCCACAGCAACCTTAAACTCTTGGCCTCAAGTGATTCTCTTGCCTCAGCCTGAGTAGCTGAGACTACCGGTGCCCTCCACAATGTCTGGCTAGTTTTTCTACTTTTGGTAAAGACAGGGTCTCGCTCTTGTTCAGGCTGGTCTTGAACTCCTGAGCTCCAGCAATCCACCTGCCTCGGCCTCCCAGAGTGCTAAGAATTATAGGCGTGAGCCACCACACCTGGTCCAAATGATCTTTTATTATAGGGATTTTCAAAATATAAAATGTATAGTGGTCAGGAACATGATAATCTCTTTACAACCAGTGATCATATTTCTTAACAGGATTTTGCTTCTCAGTGCAGATGGTTTGACACAGTAACATTCAAAGCAGCCAGCACTTAGGAAATGCCAAGGTCAATATTTGAATGCAGATACAAGTTTTAACAAAGGAAAATGTAGTATATCCTTGTAGCTGTTTGCCTGTGAATATTCCCCAAAGCATTAGTATACTAGTCTTGAATCCAGTCCAAGTCAGCAAACTCTAAAAGGTCTGCGAAGTACCACCTCATAAGTCAAATGCAATTTGTTTTTAACAAATATGTTTGAGTGTCTACTGTGTACCAGGAACCAGGCAATTGTGTTACTGTTTGAAACTCTGAACTTCCATCCTCATTGGGCATAGGGGTGAGGGCAAGGAAGGTGGGATTTTCAGTTGTTTCCCTTTGGGTTTGTTAAATTGTTACTTAACAGCAATCTTTAAAACATTTATTAAACACTCTCTCACATTTTTAGTTATTTTTATAAGTCAAGGAGAGAAAGTTAGTGTTCAAGCCAGCTCATTTATTGGAAAGGGAATGCCAACATAGGCTTAACTTTTGGTTTTCCAACTGGAAGACAACATTTTACAATAATGTTATTTCACATCATGCCAGGTAATAATTTAGCTATAGATCACTGTAGTGAACATAACTCACTCAAACCTATTCTTACCTCCATCTCTGTAATGAGCCGCAGGGAGAAAACAAATCCCTCTTCCTCTGGCACCCTTGTTGGAGGGAAGAATAAACCAAGTGGCAGATGGCTAGATTGGCCCTATCTTCCCAGTTCCTTGCAAGAACTAGGTGTGGAATTAGCTCAGATTGACGCTTAAGAGATTCCAGGTGCTTTAAGAAGTGATAAGCTCTGCTGTCTTTTCTTCCAAGCCCCAAATACAGACAGCTTCATTGGATCTGGAGACATACAGTGTGAGAGGCTGAGAGGCCCCATTCCAATCTTACCCCATGTACTGAATCACAATGCCTAGTCACACTGCATGTCTTAGCCACATATTCCATTTTATAGTCACCTAACTTCACTTCCCATGTCCTTTCCCCCCTACACCCTCCTTGGTAAATGGACTTGCCTCTAGGAATCAGACTGGGTGGATGCTATGATGTCATGACTGCAGGCAGCAGTGTTTCTAATGTGTTGGACCATGGTTGCCTTTTCCTTTTCCTGGAAAACTACACAAAGCACAAGTTGTCTCCGAGGCTGAGGCTCATGTCCAAATGCCCTACGTGCTGGGCCCACCCAGGCCCAGGAGAGTGTGGAGGAGAATACCAGTGTGTCATATGGGTATGTTCACTAGTCCCCTCTGTCTTATCCTTGACTATATTCTCTTGACAAGCCATATGGTCTGGGAGTGACCTGGAATGTATTAAGAGCATTAGGTTATAGAACTCTTGCTGAGGAAGGGACCAATGGCAGAGTGGGATTTTAGACTTGTTAATTCATTATCATGGATTTATTTGGATGTTTGGTATGATGTGGTAGGTATTGAGGATACAACAGAAAATTAGGTCTCGTGGAGAGACGGACAAAGAACTGGGCAATTGTACAGCCTGCATCAGAAAACGTGGAAGTCTTTAGTTAATATCTCTATTATGTTGGGCAAGTCATGTTGTTTATTGAACTCCCAGTTTCTGAATCTGCAAATTCAGAAGGCTATTCTAAGGGTTAAATGATATGTATGTATATCAATGCTCTTAGTAATTATGATTTTTTTTTCTTACTCATTAATAGGAACTGGCCTTGTCAGCAAAAAATTATTTTTCCTACCATGTGAGGACTTTGAGAGGAGACCAAGGGGAAAGACATTTGATTCAGTGCCTATTGTCTAGTTATCAAGAGTGTATAAGCTAAGTCATTGCAACAGATGTTAGGCAAAAAGTCAATCATCTGCTTTGATAATACTACTTTTATCAAAAGAAAATGTCTACATTTAAATTATTTACTGTAAGGCCGGGCATGATGGCTCATGCCTTTAATCCTAGCACTCTGGAAGGCCAAGGCAGGTGGATTGCCCGAGATCATGAGTTCAAGACCAGCTTGAGCCAGAGCAAGACTTCATCTCTAAAAATAGCTGGGTGTTGTGTTGGACACTTGTAGTCCCAGCTACTCAGGAGGCTAAGGCAAGAGAATCGCTTGAGCCCTGTGAGTTGGGCTCTACCAAGGCTGACAAAGTGATACTCTGTCCGGAAAAAAAAATTGTTTTTTACTGTAAATTAGGAATACTGTAGTGTGTGTTATATTTTAGTATAATCTTGTTTTATTACAATTAGAGAGCACGTAGAGTGAATCTATAATGAATGGATTTTTCTTAGACTTCTATTTTAGATTTTTTAGACTATTTTGGATGATACTAATAAAACAATAATAAAATTAATTTGGGGATGTATTTGACATGTGAGTTTATTACTTATTTATTTTTAAGCTCATTTTTTATGTGATTTGAATTTTAATTTTTCATACTTGTATTATTATAAGCAAAATTTATTATATTGATATATAATAAGAATAATTTCTCCCATCCAAGTACTAATCAGGCCCGACCCTGCTTAGCTTCCGAGATCAGACGAAGAATAATTTCTAAAAGAAAGCTCCGATATTATAAAACCATGGAATTACTAACATATCATTTCTTGGATGAAACTTCACCATTTTGGAGGCTGAAATACCTGAGGCTCAGAGAGTAAAGTTGCCCACCAAAGTAAAACAGGCCTTTAGCAGCACTTCTGGAAATAGTTTTAAAGAAAAGAAAAACAAAAAGGGCCTTATTAGCCACCTGAAAAGCAGTTGAAAACTCCAAGAGATTTTGTCATTTATATGAATATCATTTGTGTGGCTGTCTTACAGATCGGTATACCAAATGATCTTTTGGGTAATAATTTTTAAAAATGACTGCAGTTCTGAGCAAAAGCTGGGTTTTGACATGGTCCTACTCATATTCAGAAAATTTAAGCATGGCTTTTTTTCTTTTTTGAGACATAGTCTCACTCAGTCACCCTGGGGTTGACTGCCATGGCATCATAGCTCACAGCAACCTCAAACTCTTGGGCTCAAACTATTCTCTTGCCTCAGCCTCCTGAGTAGTTGGGACAACAGGCACCCTGTCACAATGCCTGGCTATCTGGGGTCTCATTCTTGCTTGGGCTGGTCTCAAACTCCTGAGCTCAGGCTATCCACCTGCCTCTGCCTCCCAGAGTGCTAGGATTACAAGTGTAAGCCACCACACCCAGCCCTAGCATGACTTTGTTTAAAGCACTACTTTAACTCCATCAATTGTTTGATTTGTTTTATTTTTTTATTTTTTGAGACAGAGTCTCACTTTACTGCCCTTGGTAGAATGCCATGGTGTTACAGCTCCCAGCAACCTCAAACTCTTCTTCTTGCCTCAGTTTTTTATTTATTTATTTTTTTCATTTTTAGTAGAGATGGGTGTCTCACTCTTGTTCAGGCTGGTCTCAAACTTGTGAGCTCAAGCCATTCGCCCACCTCAGCCTCCCAGAGTGCTAGGATTACAGGCATGAGCTCACCAGGCCAAGCCTGATTTGTTTTGTTAATTGACAACTGTGTCCCTTTCCCCTTCCCTTCTTTCTTCCTTTCCTTTCCTTTCCTTTTCTTCCTCTCTCCTTTTGGCCCTCCCTCCCTCCCTCCTTCCCTCATTCCTTCAGAATATTAGAGGGTCAGGCCAGTGCGAAGGAGGAGGGAAGGAGGGGATGGGCAACTCGTTAGGCTTTCAAGAAGGAAATTGTATTAGAATACAGTTGAGCTGTGTGTATCAGAAAATCCAAAATGACGTGGGTTTAAACAACTGAAACGCTGACTTCTCTCACAGAAATATAGATAAGCCAGAGTCAATATGGTAGGTAACTCCTTGATTATCATGTACTTGGGCTTATTCTGTTACGTTGTTTCACCAACTGCAAGATGCGACTTTTACTTTATAGTCTAAATTAGCTGCATTCTGGCCAGCAGCAAGAAGGAAGGTATGAAGGAGGGCAAGCCCCCTCTTTTAAGAATAACCCAGACCTAGTCACTAGGCAGATCTAGCTGCACGATATGCTGGATTAGGAAGTCTTTAGTCTGGGTAGCCAGCTAAAATTCAGACTTCTGTTACTAAAAAAGAAGAAAAGAAGAAAAAGAGAGGGGATGAATACGGGAACTGACAGTGTCTCAGCCATAGGATGAGGTCTTGAGCTTTGTTCTTTATGTATGTTATCTTAACATGTGTTGGCACCTCAAGCACCGCCATTAGTTCTGGATATCTTCTTCGCTGCTTTTATGAGTGTTAAGCATTATATGCATTGGCAGGATTCTATTTTGGAATCCCTGAGCGTATTGTCACTACTTGCCCCTTTCTTGTTCACTCTTAATTGTGGCTGCTAGTATGCAAGTTTCTGCTTAGAGTAGGGAGTTGTGAAAAAAGAAGGTGGATCAGGTTTTAAGCTTGGCTGGGGAGGATCTTGTGGATTGTCAGGGAAGGCCACTTATACCACGAGGCAGCCTTCCCTTTGTCGGGTCGGTCTCCTGCAGAAGCCCTTGATTTTTTCCTTAGAAGATGGGATGAGAAAAGAGACAAGACAGTACGTAATAGTGGGAAAGTCCTTGTATTGAAGCCCAGAATTCTTCCTCTCCCTGTCACCATTTGAGCAGTCTTGGGGGAGTGAGGGGACTGCAAAAGCCAGGAATGGCCTTTTTATAGCTTCTGGAGTCAGAGGCTACAGGAAAAACATGCAGCTCAGGTTCCCCAGAGGAGCAGAGTCAAAACTACAAGCAGACCCCACACACACAGCAGGGAGGGCCCTGCTCAGTTAGAGCCCAAGGACAATCTCCAAAGATAAGTGTGGAGAGACTTAATTACCATTTAAAGTTGTCCTGGCCTGACCTCTCTGCCTGGTGGGTTAACTTTACTTCTGAGCCTTGTCCTGTGTTAATACTTAGAGACCCTCTTCTACCCTCCAACATCCCAAGCCTAAAGGGATATTTAGTAACATGATCTTCCAGGTATAGAGGGAGGGTGGTGGGAAGGGCCTCGCCGCCCCCACCCCCCTGCCCAGGCTCACCTGGAGTCACCCCTCAAGATGCTGCTTGACTTGGAGCAAGTCTGAGTATAGAAGTTACATTCAGGGTAGTAACGCCAATGCATGTGGAAGGAGATCCTTTTCCTACAGAAACATCTGGAGTGATACTGAGCACAAACTTATACACGTTGACACGAGCCCCAGGGGATTCCCATGCGTGAGAGAACTGGCTAGATAGTTCCTATTACACATTTATTTCCTTAAAGGAGCTATTTTATATTCTACCCTATAATTCAACTCTCCTGGCTCCCCACTCTGTTAAGAAGGAAAAGAACATACAGTCCAAACAATTTTTAAAACCAGGTTTTTTTCCCTTTCCAAATAGTAAATGTGCACAATTTGTGCAGATTTACACACATCTGTAAGCTATGACTTGTTTATGCCAGCCCTTACAATATTTTAAAAATAAAGTATAATGTTTTTCAGTCTGTATACAATAGCTTTTTCTCTTATCAACCCCCCACATACAAATGCATTTACCCCTTTTAGAGGCATAATTACATGTCTAAATAGTAATGTATACAATTGATACATAGGAAGGACATGCAGTTTTTACAGCAAACATACCAAAAGATATAAAATATTCATCCTGATTCTTTCAAATACACTTCCTAATAACCCACAGAGTTAGAAAAGGCCACCTAAGTTGGTGTGATGCTATTCTGTGTTGTTGGGGTTAGAGATTTAGGATTATTAGGAGTGGAAGTACTTTAGAGACATTATAATCCATTTTTCTCATTTTACCTTTGTGACCATAGAGGCTCAGGGGGAAAGTAATTTTCTGAGGCTAGCTGACTTTTCCACAGCACAGACCTGGGACTTCTGATCTCAAATGAGGGCTCTTCTATGGCTTACAATTTCATCTAGACTGAAGCTAGAGTTTGACTGCAGAAAAAGATGTCGAATTGATCCTAGCAGAGTAGTATACCATATCAAGAGACTCTGAATACCAGAATTCAAACCTCAGCTGTCCTCCAGCACTTAGCGTTTCAAAGTATGGTTGAAAGACCAGCAGGGTTGGCCTCACCTGGCTGGGTAGAAATGCAGCCAGACATACCTAATAAGAATCTGAATGTTAACAACATAGGTCCCTGTGTGATTTGCCTGTGGATTAAATTGGGAAAGAACTACTCCAGGCCAATGTACCTCTACTGCCAGATTATTTCCTTAAAAACCTTTTAAATAATTTCCCCCTGGTGCATTAAAAATCTATAGTGGCTTCCCATTGCTTGTCTGTTCATATCCAAATTTAGAAAGCCCAGTCTCAATCTACCTGCTAAACCTGAGGAGTGCTATTTCCCTGGTCATGTACTAGACTTGCTTTGGGACTGTATCTGGAACCTTTTTTTTTGAGACAGAGTCTCACTTTGTCACCCCAGTAGAATGCCATGGCATCCCAGCTCATAACAACCTCAAACTCTTGGGCGTAAGCGATTCTCTTGCCTCAGACTCCCAAGTAGCTGGGACTGCAGGTGCCCAACACAACGCTGGCTAATTTTAGAGATGGGGTCTCCCTTTGGCTAAGGCTTGTCTCGAACTTGTGAGCTCAGGAAATCCACCTGCCTCAGCCTCCCAGAGTGCTAGGATTATAGGCATGAGCCACCATGCCTGGCTTTGTATTTGGGAATCTAACTATTTAAAGACATCTCAGGTGTTTAGACTTCATGGGTCCCTAACACTCACATAGCAATTGAGGGGATCAGAGAGCATTTATTTTTGCATGCCCCTGAGAACCCCCCATGGGTATGCAACTATAATTGGCTCTCTGAGAATTATTGATCTAAAATATTGCTTAGGAATAAGAATAGGTAAATCTTAGAAAACAGCAAGCACTATTCCTGGCTACCTTGTTTTTCTCAGATGCCAGATCATAAAAGCTGTTTTCCTACTGAGTATATTTTATCTCATTTTCTCCCCTTTCTTTGGTTTCTCAATAGTTCCCAATTTGAGAGAATAGACTCTGCTTGATTCCCAAATTACCTCTTCCATTCACCCCTGTTAATTGTTATTACCATCAGAAGTAAATTACCTTGAAGCGTATTTATATCAACTGGAGATCCATGCATTGAGTTGATATGGCTTTGATATCTGATATGCAGGATTGATTTGGCTAATCTGGTTTGCTAAGTACAAGACTTCATCCTTCCATTAAAGTTTCTCCTCAAATTGTGCTTTGGTCAAAGGGAACAACATTTCCAGAGTGAGAGGGACCATTCACTAGTTAAGACTACGTCAATTAAGGGACCTCATTTTTTTATTGTGTAAAAGAAACGTAGTTCCCAGTCTTAACTTGTGCTATGACATGGACCAGGAAAGGAGATTGTCGTGTATACCAAAGAGTGTCTAGTTCAGCATGATTGTTTTTGTTCTGAAAAGGCTCCTCTCTTAAGAGCCAGTGATTTAGGGCAGCGCCAGTTAGAAAAGATTTTTGTACATGTTAAAAAGACTGTTACCCAAAGCCAGTGCCTGTCCCGGCAGTTCACTGTTATCTCATTACAACAGTGATGTTGTCTGCTGAGTATCTGGGTTTACCACTGACCACAGCAGAGGCCTGGATGTTATTTGCTCAAATGATATTCTCTTCCCTTTTTTTAAAAAAATTAACTATGTGCAAGATGGATCATGCTGGAGCCGGCAGGGTGGGAAAGGAGGTAGTTATTCCACTGAGTACAATGTGTACTTTTTCAGCATTGTACTACTTCCATAAAGTAGATTTTATGAGCTGTATGCTTGCATTTTTGTTTTCTGACTTATTATTCTCTATCCTAGAATTGTTCTATTAATTTGATAGTATATGGTTTCAGCCAAACATTTGTTCCAAATTCTGCCAGATTAAGGGGAAGTTTCCAGGCCAAACCTTGCCCAGGGGCCTTTATAAACAAGCAGAACTTCTTCAATTCATCCTCTGGCCACTGCACTATCTTCTTAAGGATCTTTGGGAGCTGAATGGGGTCAATAATTGGATCTGAGCTCAACTTATTTCAAGGATCCCTCATCTCTCCATGGCAAGGCAAATTTGGGACGCCCTCAGTGGCAGAAATATGGGTCAACAGAAGCAGCAGGTTAGGAACTTGATCTGAGTGTTGAGAAGTGAAGCACAGAAGCTTAGAGGGTCAGCTCCATCTTTCTTGGGCTCAGCGTTTTCCTTTAGGCACTGTGCAGGCCTATTCCCCCAGAATGACATTCATATTCCACTCAAGTAGTCTGCTTTATAATTCCCTGGGGATTTTCATGAGTATAGAGGTCACTGTCTCTGACAATTAAGCTTTAAAGTTAATTCCCAAGATAAATAGAGCAAATTGACATCACTTTGGATGTAATTTTTCTTGCTTCAGATTCTAGAAGACAACAGTGAACCAGCTGCCAGAGTCAGTTCCTGGAAATTCAAGAAACATAGGCATTTTATTTTTTACCTTTCTAAATGAGGCAATTTAAGGCTGTCAGAAACAATGAAACCCATGTAAACGTCTTAATTCTACAATTTTGCTTGCATTTCTAAGAGGACAGAGAATCATTGTTTCCACTTTTTCAAAAGCTACATAAGTAGTGGTTTCTTTTAAAACTGGAATGATAGAGGGTTATAATCTTTTTAATTCAGACCTCGCAGTAGAAAGGCTGGGTTTACTTGTGAATTGTATTATTCAGTAACACACTCTGCATGGAACAGGGAAAGTAAATAACTGAACACATACTTTGTAATTACACGTGGAGCAGGACTCAAAGCTGCAGTGCAGGGAATGGAGTTTGGGGGCCTGGGGCGGCAGCTGCAGTTTCTGGCTTCTTCCTTACATGCTGAGGACATGAGAGAGAACAGGAACCTGCAGGTCCCAGAAGGCCCCCGCTTCCCCCATCTCGAGTGTTGAGAGAATTGAGGTGAAAGATTTGTCACTGTAGGCCTCAGCTAGCAGGAACATAATTAGGGTTTACAGAATAAAATGTGAGCCCAGACAGAGACTCTAGAGATCTACTATACCATTTCTTAGATAGTGTTCAGGACACCTCGAGATTTTAGTAATTTTGCTCAGCAGAAAAGATTCCATTGTTAAGTAAGTTAGAGAAAGGTTGTATAATAGATTCCCTATTGGAGAATCAAAGCACTTGTTAGCACAGCAAAGGCTCTGAGAAGTCCTGCAGTAAAGACATCGTTTTAATCTAGTCTTCCTCACTCTAATTTGATTTCTAAAGTTCCTTTCAGGTACAAAGGTCTGAAGGTTCTCGTTCACCAAGCACCTTCTGCTTTTCAAGCTAGTTTATTTGATGACAGAGAAAACTGTTATAATTAATTCAGATTTTATGAATGGGATTATAACACCCTTAAAAAATAAAATGTAATTATTCTCATTGTCAGTACAGACCAAGAGGCTGGCAGAATTTAATCTTACCAACCTGATATTTAATTGTAACACCATTACTCATCAGGTCAGCAGTCACTTGCCTCAGTTTCTCCAGCAGTCACTTGCCTCAGTTTCTCCAGTTTTGACCATTGAATTAAAAATCTTTTCCAGCTGTCCATGTGTGGGAATATTGATGAAGAGTCTTCTCCCAATAGTCCATATTGTTTTTAAACCCCTCCTCTTTCATTTTCACCACAGAATCTATGACTAGATTAGGAATCGCCTTCTGGTTCATAAAGCCAGTTTTGTGGGCAAGCAAATCCTAGTAAAGGATTTGTGCTTCCTCTTGGAATTTATTTTACATATGTATATGATATATACATATGTACTATTATACTATTATATACTACATGTATACTATATGTACATATATACTATTATATACTATAATATATAATATGGTATATATGTGTGTGTGTATATATATATATATATATATATATATATATATATACACATACATATACTTTTAATGGAAAAGTTAACTAGTATCGCAGAATCTTTGGAAAGCCAAGAAGAGAAGAATGGTGTGTAGTTAATGAGCACTTGCTAACTACGTGCCAGACACTGTTCCATGAGCTTGCTTGTATTAAGCCCAAGGCTAAGCCACACAAAGGCCCTCTGCTCTGCAGCCCAGGGACCTACAAAGGACTCTTAACTAGTCAAAGATGGAACAAACATTAAATCTATCTAGCTCTTCCTAAGAGACTAATCAACTAATCAGTCAATTCCCCTGAACCTTTTAAAAGAGGCATGTAGGTGTATTTCTAAGCATTAGCTTTGCAATTATCTTGCTTTTCACAGTTTCAAAGGTGTGGCCTTTATTCAACCAGCATTCTCCAAGTTATTTGCAGTGTGCTATAAACCCAGGCATTGATAAGACAGATCAAACATTTTCTTCTGGTGAGGTGATAGCCCTGTACAGGTATTGCTTTAACTTTAGACTTCTCTTGAGGGGCCAGAGGCCTGTGTCTGTGGAGGGACAGTTTGTTTACAGACCGTCAACTGAAGCAGGGCACAATGGTAACATAGGGACAACTGAAGTTGTGGAATGCCACAACAATTGTGTTCATGCCATGGGACACCAACCTGTTTCTAACACATCTTGACTCATTTCTTTGGTTCTCGTCTTCCCCAGTCCCCTCAGTGCTTATTGAATTACTGTACAGAAGCCTGTATTAGTCAAGGCTCTTTTGTTTGTAAGTGACAAAAATTCAACTCTTAACTAGTTGAGTTTACTGGTTCGTGTAACTGAGAAGTCCACTGGTTGAATAGCTTCAGGCACATGTGGATCCAGGAACTCAAACCATATGCTGAGTGTCTTTCTCTCCCCTTTTCATAACATGTGGACTCATTTTTCTGTACTGCGGACAATTCCCATTCTGTGGCCTGGGAAGATGGCCACTTATATCTCCAGCTTATATTATCTTTATGCAATCCCTAAGCGGGTAAGCGTGTCTTTCCTTGCATGTTAATAGCACAGGCTCTGGGATAAGGCTGCCTAGTTAAGCAGTCTGCCATTACCATCTAGCTGTGTGGTCCTAGACAAGTTATTCTGTCTTTAAGGTTTCACTGTCTGTAAAGGGGCAATGATAATAGCATTGCCTTATCAAATTATATGGGGATTAAATGGGAAAATGCACCTGAAGCATTTAGGGCAGTTCCCAGCACATGGTAAACAATAAATTCTTGTAGTTGGAGAAGACTTCAGTGGAAGAATTGACTCAGTTTGCGCTATACGTCTATCTCTGGATAAGTCACTGTAGGAGGGGAATACAAAGTAATCTGGCCATATCTGCGTCACATTCCTACCCTACTGCATTGGAAGGACAATTCTCAAATGATGTTGAATCACAGAGAAGCTATTCCCAAAGGAAGGAGCGTTGGGGACAACAATGCAGGGCCAATACCTGGTTCAATCCTGACCATGACAGCAGAGAGACAGGTAGCTCAGCCCTACCTTCAGTGTGATCTGGGATACAGTTGGATTGCCAGCATGATCTCACATTCAGAGGTTGAGCCATAGGCTTTAAAGCTGAAACATCATTGCCCTCATTCTTTCTGGATTAGGCTCGTGAAGATGTCTTATTTCCACCTTGCTACCTGCGTGGTTAGTCACCACGTACAACTCCTGGCTCTGCATGTAACCAGGGCACACTATAAACTTCCTGCTTGTGGCCCTTACACAGCGTGCTCTGGTTTCTGGGCCCATGACCTCTGCAGTTCTGATTGACACCCACTCTACCACCCACCACTGCTGACTGGAACCTCTCAGCATCTCGTCTTGCCTCCTGGTTTGGACCAGCCAGTAGTGCACCACACCTAAGCTTACTATGTCCTAACACACCATGCCTTGGATATCCTGGGTTCTCTTTCCTCATGATTTCACCTCTGCCTTGCGATAACTTCCTCCTTTCTTCCCCAAATCCCAACATGTGTTGGCCCCTTTTTAAAAACATCAGGCTGTGCCTTATTTCTCAATGGGCTTACTTTTATAACTACTTTATGTGCTATCCTTTCTCTGCTGGTCTTTCTTTTAGGACATTGGTTCTTATTCAAGAATAACTTCTTCCCAGCCAGGCGTGGTGGCTCACGCTTGTAATCCTAGCACTCTGAGAGGCTGAGGTGGGTAGATTGCCTGAGCTCACAGGTTTGAGACCAGCCTGATAGCAAAAACCTGTCTCTAAAAAAAGGCAGGGTGTGAGCTATGATCTCATGGCACTCTACCAGAGGCAAGAAGTGAGACTCTGTCTCAAAAAAAAAAAGAATAACCACTTCCCATCCATATTTCCCATCTATATTGAGTTGTGTATGTGCGTGTGTGTATAAATACATATATGTATTTATTTCTCTTGAAGAGAGTATTATTTTCAGTGTCTTAGCCTAGGGCACTAACATAGGAGCATCATGGGAGCGGGTAGTAAGTGAGTCTTGACGAAGGGCATATTGGGTAGAGTGGAAAGTTCCAGATTTCATATATACTCATTAATAAGCAACCAGTTCTGTAGCTAGCTAATAAATTACATTTCCAGGTCAGTGAGTAGGTTTTTATTTTACAACAAATGATTCTCCAAATACAAGGACTTCTAAAGAGCAGATAAAAGCAGCTGCAAATGTGATCTAGGAATAAATATGAAGAGAGGAAACCTAACCAGGCTGCAGAGTTCCAGCTGCTCTCCCCTCAGCGCTTATCAGCCTTCTAATGGTCAGGCACATTTTGAAGTTGGAAGGCACATTTCCAACAGCTCTTGTCCTCATACGTGGTTCTTGAAATATTGCAGACATTCTGGTTCCTATCAAAATAGTAGTCACTGTCACCAAAATTATTCACTTCCTTCTCATCCTCTGCTCTCCCTCTGGCCCCTTTTGGCATCTGTGTCATCCATCCTGATGCTCAAGATGACAAATCTTGATTACGGGGAGCCTCTGACACTACATATTTTAATATGAGCTGAGTGGAGCCAAAGTTAGCCTGTGATTTATTTGATCATTCTACTCACTGGGGCAAGCAAGGCTCTCTTAATCCCATACCTTTAATCCTTGCCTCCTCCAAACCATATTTCCATCTTTTTGTTGCAGCTGCAACGAGTTCTTTTAAACTGCAGTTTTCCAGGGATAGTAATTCCATCTTCCTGAGCTGATTCAAAGATTAAACAGAGTGCTTTAGAGATTGCATTCTCAGCAAGCAGCAAGGGCAATCAAAAAGTGGTGCTGGGGCCAACAATAATACAAATTTCAGATGGAAGGAGGAGCTGAAAAATGTCTTTAAAATTAGAGGTGTTTGAATGAGTTTTTATTCTTAACATTGAAGGCTTATAAGGCTGCCTTGTATACGAGAAAGTGCTACGGATTTTGTATCACTGTCACATCAAAACCTGGGAGACTCAGATAAATGGGTGAGTGGGGAATACAGTATAGAAAACAGTTTCTGTCAATTTTTACTGCCAGTTGCTCCTTAATCTTGGGAGAGTTATTAAACATTTTGCAGAATAATCATGTACCTCTCTTAGATTTTTCAATAACTGTCTTATCTTGCCTTGTGAGGATTGAGACTGGATGCCTTATTTTGTAGTACTAAATCAAGAGGTAAACATCCACTATCAGTAAACTAGGCCAAAAAAAATTGTTGAGCCAAAAGAAAGATCAAAACTTTATTTTGTATTGTCAGGAGAGCTATGTCCCAGTACATAAAGAGAGATGGCAATTAGAGTCTGATGGATGACTTTCAGAGTAGATGAGGCCCAGAGCACCACTCTGTTTGGTCAATCTGAACTTCTTGAAAAAGGTTTGGACTTTGACAACATCAGTCCATCATGGGATAACATTTCAGAGGAAATATAGCTTTGATAATTGGTGTGAGTAATTTCCTTTGTCCTTCACAATTTCAAAGCAGAGGATTTTGTCCTCTTCTTTCTGATGGGTATCACACTGTGTCACACACCAGCAACAGTCCTGAGGCATTTTATACCAGAGTGCCAGACTCCACTCTCCTATGCAAAGAAGAAGCTGAGTTTACCCCCCTCCCATTCCTCTGAACTCTCACAGCCAACTACTTTCTACAGACCAAGTTTCTGATACTGACTTTTCCTCTTTTTAGTTGTGTGACCTAGAGCCAGTTTACTGAGTAAACTAAACTGTTGTTTAGTTTCGTTCCTTACTTCTGGCTTTTTATAAGGACACTTGCCATTCCCAAATATAAACCCTCCTCCATACCCAAAATTCAGTCTATAAGTGATTAATTCCATGTTCTATGCCCTTTCTGGTAGTATTTTTTAAAACTTAAATAGTCCTAGGAAGAAATCCATCATTCCCTTAATAGGTTGGTGCAAGATGAAAATAGTGGCTTTGTGAGCCATCTGGGCCTTTGGAAGAAGGAAAGTGTGCAAAGAGGTAGCAAGATCCTCCAGAAGCAAACTGGACTGACTTCACAGCCCTGCTCAGGGCTGCCTGCTTACACAACCTTGTCATTTCTTTCTTCCTTTGTACATGAAGCCTTTATATAACACGGTGGGGTAAGCAGAAACTCAATTTAGCAGAGAAACAGAAGCAGATAATGTTTGTTTATTGACGAGAGAAGCAACCAGCCTTTGTTCACAAACTTATTAAACAGACAAGGGTTCTCCCTGCTGTCCAAACTGCAATCTGAAGAGACAAGAGAATCTGAAGAGGCCTGCCAAGGGGAGAGAATAGTCTCCACGAAGTTTTCATGGGTGGAAATGGGATCCTTGTCTTCTTACTTTTCTGCTTTCTTGGCATGAACTCTTTGAACTTTGAAACCTCCATGAGCCCCTTAAGAAAGCCTGACATCTCTTTCAAGGTACTATGGATGGTTTTAGTGCTAGAATTTTTCTGTTTTCTTATATAATGAATCTAAACAACTTCCACAGGAAAAAAAAATAAAAAGAATTGTCTGGCCAAACATAGAACATTGACATGCTTCCAAATTCTCTCCCTTCACACGTACACACACATCTTTGCAAAGCTGTAATCTGCGTGTTCGCATAGTTTTATGTTTTCCTTTTTTCACTTTTTTGTCATGTACACACTTTCATGACTTGGCTGGTACCCAGGAGTTCAAAATTTTTAATGGAGATGAGAGTATTCCATCTTGTTGCTAAATCTCCAGCTGCATGACTATTCATCCTCCTGCTCTGGCCTGTAGGTTGTTTCAGCTTAGGGACAATCCACCTGTCTGTGCTTAAGTCGCACACCCATGCGATCAGGCACTGGCCCCACCGAAGGGTTTTTTTGTACATCTCTTTAAGTGGGACAGTGGAACAGGGGATAACAAACCCTGTCCCTTACCCTGGGATCCCTGTCCCTGGGATCTGTCCCTTACCCCTCCCCCCCACTGGTTTGCAATTATTTTAAGGTAATGCTCTGCCAAGGTGGGGAACCTGTGGCCTTCTGATGTTAAGATCATTCTTTTTTAAGCACCAAAGGAGGCAAGAAAGTCTTTATCTTTCTCTTCTTTTGGGGGAGGGGGGACAGAGTCTTACCCTATTGCCCTCCGTAGAGTGCTGAGATGTCACACAGCTTACAGCAACCTCCAACTCCTGGGCTCAGGTGATTCTCTTGCCTCAGCCTCCCTATGAGGTGGGACTACAGGCTCCTGCCACCATGCCCGACTATTTTTTGATTGCAATTTGGCCATATTTCTCTCCTTTTAATGAAAAGATTTGTTACTTACAATTTGAAAATATCTCACTTAAGGACCAGGAAGGCTACAAATTTCTCTAAGGTTCCCCATACCTGGTAATGCAAGGTTTTAGATTTGTTTGTTTTTATGATTTCTTAGTCACAGTTTTCATTTTAGAGATAAAATGAGATGAGTATGTTATTTCTGGATCTGGTTGCTTTAAAAAAATATACAGTATTCATCTTTACCAGCTATCAATGCATTTCTTCTGAAATACAATCAAGACCCTCTTTAAAAAGCAAACTATACAAGTGTTGCCACCTGTTGATAGAAAATTTATTGCTCTTGTTTCACTCAGGCCCTGATGAAGAACAACATGCAAAGAAAAGAGAAATTTTGTTATAATTTCCACAACTAGTCCACAGCTTTATTAACGTAACATTTGCATTATTGCTATTCTTTTTGTTATTTCAGACTTTCTTTAACATGGGTCATTGACTATAAGCTAGTATAAATTTTGCTTCATTACAGGTGGCATTAGATATATTTAAAGGCTTTCCAATTGATCAAGGCCCCACATTTTTTTTTAATTTAAAAGTTCCAAACATCAAACATTTTGAAAATCCATGGATAGTACATATCCCAGTGCTCTAAATGAAATGATGTCAGCAAACAGCCAGAGTCTGACAATCCTCAGTGGAACAATTTTAGCTAATTTCAAAGAAGAAAAATAGTTTCCATATTTCACAGAAAGCGTTCTGCTAATAAACATAATAGAGGAACATTTACTTTTTTTCAGACTTCAAGAATGAGTATGTGTACATTAAGAAAATAAGCAAACAGCATAGACCTTGATGAACCATAATTTATATAAATCAAAAAGCAAGTACAAAAAATTATAATAGTTTGGTAACCAATGCCTTATAAATGCTAGTTCTAAAATAGTCAACTAAATAATAATAACAGCCCTCACTCAGCAACTAGTAGTGCTTTGTATGTAATAGAGGCTCCATAAATAAACTTTTGAATCCCTTGTTACTCATTCCCTGTTTTGCAAATTCACTCATTTAATACTATTTGAGCTCTAACTATGTTCTAGGATCTGAGCTAGGTGCTTGGTAATAAAAAAAAATTGAATAAAATGGTCTCTGTCCTATGTATCTAATATGGAAGTAAGAAGAGTGTTAGTTATTAAGTATTTGAACGCAGGTAACAGAAAATAGAATGAGACTAATTATGACTCAAACATTACAGATGTTTATATCATCTCACTTAACAACAAGGCAAGATGTAAGTGGTTCCAGGGATGATTCAGTAACTCAGTGAAGCCCAAAGACCCAGGTTATTTTTATATTTCTGCTTGGAAATCCTTAGATGTTGCATTTTCCTCCTCATGTTGTCACCATTGGTTGTGAGATGAACTCTAACTGTGTCTGGCTTTATAGTCCATATTCACAACAACGAGGAGGAAGAAAGGGCAACACCAGAAAGTTCTCTTCTTTTGTCTAAACTTTTTCTAAAATTAGGAAACAAAATATCTTTCCCAGAAATACTGCAGCATACTTCCTGTTATGCTTTACTGGCTAGAACTGGCTACCCTTAGCTACAAGGGAACTTTCCAACCCCTGTAGTAGGAGGGATAAAGAAAGGAGTTGGAAATGGCTCTGGCTATCCAGCCAGCAAAGGCTACCCCAAGGAGCTGATGCAGTATGAAATACCTCTGGGGCCTTCAGTTGCTGTAGCAACCTGAAGATTAAAAATCTAACCTATCAGGCCGGGCATGGTGGCTCACACCTGTAATCCTAGCACTCTGGGAGGCCGAGGCAGGTGGATTGCTTGTGCTCACGAGCCTGAGCGAGAGTGAGACCCCATCTCTACTAAAAATAGAAAAACTGAGGCAAGAAGATTACTTGAGCCCAAGAGTTGGAGGTTGCTGTGAACTATGACACCACGGCATTCTACCCAGGGCAACAGCTTGAGACTCTGTCTCAAAAAACAAAACAAAACAATTCATTCAATAAGATTTATCTGAGGGTTTTCTCTGGGCCAGATCCTGAAGATAGAGCAATGAATAAGACAGACACAACTCTTACCCTTAAAGAACTAGAAAAGGGAAAATAGGAAGTAAGTAAATAATTATACTAAAATATGATAAGCTTACAACCTCAATTAACTCCAAGTCCAGTTGCACTAGGCTTCTCTGCAGTCCAGTTGCACTAGGCTTCTCTGCAGCTTAGAAATCCAGAAAGGACCTTATCAACTAGATATAGGCACTCTTTTAACTTGACACCAATCCACTCAATCAACCAACCAACCAACCAACCAACCAACATATTTCAAGGGTGGATTTCAGACACAGGTATTACAATGAGGCTCTTTTGCCGTTTCACAGGTATGCCTTTGGTGGGTAGTTTTGTGTTCCTCCACCAGCTCCCAGCTGTTTGCATTGTATTAGGAACCTAGACACTGACAAGGCAGATCAAACAGTTTCTCAGGGTGAGGTTGTAACCCTCTGCTGTTCTAACTTCAGCCTCTTGCCCTGCCTCTCCAGGGGCGGGAGGATGTGGCCAGACAGTGAGCATGGCTGTAGGCCAGCACAGGAGCCTGGAGAGCTTGCTCAGCGTACCCAGCTAACGTTTGGACAAACTGAAGCTTCTGGAACATTCAGAAAGCAGAGCCCTAGCACTCAGAAAAACGTACAATGGACTCTGCTAGGCCGAAAAAACGGCTGGGCCACTTGTGGCAACATGAAAGTCCAACATCCCGGCCATGAGTAATGTGCTCTTGGCAGCTGTTAAAAGGGGCCTAAAACCCCACTGGCTCCCAGACCCAGCCGGACGGGCCAGGTGCAAGCTGACAGGAGAGCTGTGTTGACTCTAAAGGCCAGAGATGTTATTTTGAGGTTTGACTGTTTATGTCTCATTACTGCTAATTTCCATGAGTCTGCAGGCCTCTTTCTGTCAACCCCATCCCTGGTGGAGAAATCTATCTACACATGAAGGCTATTCACTAACCTGCCCCCACCCCAATTTTGTGTTTGATGAGAATCACTTCTGGGAATACAACAATCTTCATGTGGAACTTTCTTAAGCAATTTTAGTTTGGGTTTGTGGGTCCCTTGCCTCTGAAGTCTCTCACTTGGTATAAGCAGGGCTGGCCTGGGACATATTTAAACAAAGTTTTGACCTTTTAATTTTTCTCCCTTTAGAATGCTTATAACTATTAAGACAGTGGCTTGTGCAAATATATACATTTGAGCTTTCTTTTACACAGAAAACTAAATGGAAAAAGATCCAATTTATAAGTAAAAAGAATCTGTAACATGCAGGATTAAATTCGGCCAGAAATGTGCAGGAGACAAAGGGTTCTTCTCCCCTGGCCTATTCGTCTATTCCCTGCGGAGCCCTTTATACAGCCACTTCCCATGTAGCCCTTTACGCAGCCACTTCTAGCCTATAATCCTGCCTTCCTCTGCCCCTACCAAAGACTTTTCTTAGCTTTTTACAACGGGAGATTCTAAACATAAATCAAATAGTATAAATGATCTCTCGTGTACCTATCACGTCCTGCCATTTCTCTATGAGCTATACCTCCACTCTCCCTCCTATTCCATTATTATTTTTCTTACAGTTTTTTAAGATGAAATTTACGTACATTGAAATTCATAGCTCTTAGATGTACAAGTTTGACAAATGGATATATCATCCCTATAGTTTGCACCCCATCATAATATAGATTCCCCCGTCCCTTGAAGTTCCTCATGTTCCTTTCCAGTCAATCCCTCCAGGCGACCATTGTTCTTCTTCTTTTTTTTAATGTCAAAAAAAAAAAAAAAACATTTCTTTTGACCTGTTTTAGAATTGACAAAGATTTTTCTGATTGATTTGTGCCCTATCTCTGAACTCTACTCTTAGTTTCCTAACATAAAATCTGGCTTATCTACTGAGACAATATACCTTCATCTCCTAGAAGGTGCTAATGGATAGATATGTTACCCATCTCAAGTCAAAATTTGGCATTTCACAGAGGTCTTTGGAGATAACTGGCATTAAAATCAAAAGGTTCCTCTTACAACCTGAGGCCTTGTGGCAAGATAAGGTAAGGGAGACATTTGAGGGACCTTTCCACCTTTCTCCCCCCCCCCCCCAGGGCCTGTTGTATATGGTACCAGCCAGGGGAGCAGGTAGGCTTTGTGCACTGATTAACAGATCTTGCTTGAGAAATCTTGGCTTATGAATACTCTCTGCTTCCTTGCCTCGTTACCAGGGCTTAGTCTCACATTCTGGGCCCGTGTGCCCAAGCAGCTCCCCTAACCCTTTCTTCTGCTTGGCTGTAACATTGCTACTGCCTCTTGCTCTGAGGCCAGTCCTGACATGGCTGACATAGGCGCCACGCCTCCTCCTCATGTTGTGATTGTTAACCTCCCTGTTGAAGCGTGGATTTCAATATTAGAAAATGCCTCCTTAAACAAGGATTTAAATTTTATTGTGGACAGCTAATATTAAGTTGTCTTCTTGAGGTAGGACAGCTACCTTTGAATGTAGCTCTAGGTCTTGGCAGAGAGGAGGGTTTATTTTTTGGCCACCTATTATGACTGGGCTCTTAATAAGTCTCTAGAATAAGTTAGCTGCAATGTATCCCCCAAACTGGATACTACAAGTCAGGGCTTTGACCCTTCAGATAAAGTAGGCTTCAGCTTTACTGAGGGACATCTGATAACATCATCCTCATTGTGGCTATAATATGTTGGGCACCCACCAATGGAGCAAACACTTTATATACATTATCTCTTCTAATGCTTTTGAAGGCAGCCATTTTAGTCTTCAGATAAAAAAGGGGGAGGGAACAAATATTTACTGTGTATAAATTTACAACCGACACCCCAGCTTATGAAATAGGCACTAGTATTATTCCTTCTTAAAGATTAAATGAGTTAATGCACGTGAGGTCTTTAGAACAGTGTCTGGCCTAAGAAAGTACTACATAAACATTTACTTTAATTATTAGGTAATTTACTTGCTCGAGGTCACATGGTCTTGAGCTGGTGGTCTTTCCCCCATGATACACCCCCAGGAATGCTCTGATTCTCAGACCTAGAGGACATGGCGCTAAACTTAGGCTTCATTGTTGGTGTTTGGGAGGGGAATGGTGGGGTCTGGAATCTACAGTGGGATAGGAGAGGTTTCTTAGTACATTTTGCTGCTATAATAGAATGCCATTGACTATGTAGCTTATAAAAAACACAAATTAATTTTCTCATAGTTCTAGAAGCTAGAATGTTTACAATTAAGGGGTCAGTCTGATCAAGGTCCCCTTCTTGGTTCTTGCAGTGTCTTCACAAAGCAAAAGGGTTGATGGAACTTTCTGGGGTCCCCAAAGCGCACCACCCCTAACACCTAATCACCTTCCAAAGGTCCCATCTCCAAATACCAGTATATTGGGAATTAGGATTTCAAGATAAGAACGTGGGGGGACATTCTGTTCATAATAGGTGAAACACTGCTGGAGCCTGCTCCCTGGAATGCAACCTGCATTGCTGTCCTTTTTCAAAAGACTGTGCTGGTACAGCTGCCGGTTACTCAGAGCCCTGGTCAATTAGATGGCTATTAGATCACAGATTTATTCTGTAAGAATGTAATATGAATGAATCTACATATTTGTTAAGTGCCTATTGTGTGTCGAGGCAATGAAACAGGAGCATGCACCTTTCAGCAGGTATCTGGAATAATCCTTACTATGACCTACAAGTCCTGGCTATTTCCTATTTTCTGACTTCATCTTCTGTTTTCTCCCCTTTGCTCACTGTCTTCCAGCCACACTGGCCATCTTCCTAGTCCACACCCAACTAATGGACCTGCATGGAGAAGTACATACACTCTTCTCAGCCCAGAATGTTCCTTCCCTAGACCTGTTCATGGCCAGCTCCTTCCCATCACTCAGGCCTCAGTTCCCAAACCCCCTTCTTCAGAGAGGCTTACCTAACTGCCATTTCCACTCTGCTTTTGTTTGTTTATTTGTTTTTAATTACATTGCTCTGTTCACTTCCCACTTAGTACTAATCCCCAACTACAATTAGAAAGCTATATGAGCGCCAGACATCTTTGATTATTTAATGCTGTTTTCCCAAACCCTAGAACAATTATCTGGATATTTGCTGAATGCATGGTGGCTAATAATAAATAATAATAAGTGGATAATGCTTTGCCGCCACTCATGGTCATGAGGGCCTCCCAACAGGCAGAGGAGGCAGGGAGGGCAATTATCTATATTGCAAAAAGAGAAACTGAGTTTCAATTGTGAAGACTGAGTCTAGGCTCGGTGCCTGTGGCTCAAGCAGCTATGGCACCATCCACATACACCTGAGCTGACGGGTTTGACTCCAGCCCGCACCAGCCAAACAACAATGACGGCTGCAACCAAAAAATAGCCAGGCGTTGTGGCGGGCGCCTGTAATCTCAGCTACTTGGGAGGCGAAGGCAGGAGAATCACTTGAGCCCAGGAGTTGGAAGTTGCTGTGAGCTGTGATGCCATAGCACTCTACCCAGGGCGACAGCTTGAAGCTGTGTCTCAAAAAAAAAAAGACTGAGTCTAGACACAGTGCTTCTTCCTATTTTGCTGAAAATGAAAATTTTTTATTTTTGCATCGTTCATTACATGTCTGGCCGTATTCTGGAGAGGGGGGTGGAGGGGTGGGGTTTAAGTTTCCCTTTATTCTGAGGAAGGTTTTGCAGGCTCATGCCACAGCAGGAAAACAAAAATGCATCTGAAACAGTGACTGAAGCCTCCTTGCAGAGCTTCCAGCAGGAGGTGGGGAATCTGCTGCTGCTTTGTGGGTCTTTAAAACAGGAGGAATTTTCTTTTACTTTTTATGGTTTCTGGAAAAGCAATCCTAGAGTAGAAGATGAATAAAATGACCCTTTTATTCCTTATTTTATTAAGGAAATATGAGATAACCATGTTGGTATGGAAGGGCAGGGGGGCCTGCTCCCTGGATAAGAAGTGGATGTGTGGAGTGGGTGTGGGGTGGGGTGGGTGTTTTCTCTGACAGTGGTAGGTGTCCTGTGGGATGGAATGATAGATATGTCCTACCTGAGGACAATTTTTGTAGGACTCAGTTTTTAAAATCATACACATACACACACACACACGCACATAATCAGTGTTATTATTTGCAGTTCAAAAAGATCCCTCAAATGGTAAAAGAATTATTTTAATATCCAAATAAACTTTAAGTATATCAGATACTACTCTTAGGTACATTTATATACAGTTTCTCAGGTTTTTATTCGATCTTTACAACCACCTGCTCCTTCTTTTTTTTTTTTTTAGGCAGGTTCTCACTCAGTCACCCAGGTACAGTGCAGTGGCATCATCATAGCAACCTCAACTTCCTGGGCTCAAGTGACCCTCCTGCCTCAGTCACCAAGTAGCTGGGACTACAGGTTTGTACACCACACCCAGCTAGTTTATTTTTTGTTGAGATGGGCTCTCCCTCTTGCTCAGGCTTGAACTTCTGGCTTCAAGCAATCCTCCCCCAAACCTCAGCCTCCCAGAGTGCTAGAATTTTAGGTGAGAGCCACCGAGCCTGGCCTACTCTTTCCTTTGAGATGTTTTAGCCACAGTTTGCAGAGAGAAACTAAAGCTCAGACAATCAGTTAAAGGACCTTGCTCAAAGTTGCACAATAAGTGGCAGAAATAAATTTGGAGTTAAATCCAGTGTTCTTTTTAAAATGTAGTTCTAAATAGGGAACTGTCCTACAACACATAAAATATGATTCTGTTTAATGAAAGATTTGTCTTCAGTTTTTTAGGCATTTTTCCTTCAATCAACCAGCATTTATTGTTCTTGTGTCACATCCATCTTTCAGGCACACATTCAGCGTATCAGCATGCTTAGCTCTTACATGCCCCCAAGCACATGGCTCTGGCTCCATCATCCTGTTTTGAGGACCCATGTTTAGAAATCCATTCTGCTTAAAGAGAGATGAGGACAGTTTGAAAGGATGAAAAACAAACTGGTACAATTAACATGTCAATAGCGGCAACATGAAACCCAAAGTTGAGCAATTTGGGCCTGTGTGAACAAACAATTGAAATAATTTCAAGCCCCTGGCTTTATGAGTAGAGTGTGTGTGAGTGTGTGTGAGTGTGTGTGTGTGTGTGTGTAGGCACATGCTTGCACACTAGCCTAATTTCCAGGTTTTTAAAAACTGGTTTTAAAGGAGTAATCAATCGTGGAAATAATTTTCACCTTAGTTTATTGGATTACCATAAGAATGTTTGGATAGAGAGAAACTGAAGAATCGTAGAATTTCTAGGCCTGATAAATCCAGCCTCTGTATTTTTGAGATAAGGAAAGAGAGACTGAAAGAAGCTCAGGGGCTCAAGGTCTCCCGGTTTAAAAAGAGATCCCAGGTACCTCAGCCTGTGGCTGTCAGGGGCAATTGCTTTGTTTCCACTCCTGGACTTCTGCTTGTTCTTAAGCAGAGATATTCATTTGTGTCTGATGTGGACGATTCTTTCCCTCAGGTTTGGTCACATTGCAGTGTGGAAAGGGATTTAGTTTAATGCCTGAGTGGGCTAATGTGGTGCAAGAGGTTTATACACTGAAATACCTATGTGAAAACATCCTCACCTGGCATGTCCCTGGCGGCAGTCAGGCGCATGTGGACACCTTGTCCCAAGGAGGCTGGATGAAGGCCAAGAGTCTTGCACAGCAAGTGTGGGTGTTGAATCAACATTGCTGGTTATGACTCTCCAGGGACTCTTCTTTGAAGATTATGAAACTCCAGCTAAGAGGATGGGCTTTCCTTACCAGCTTTACACACCGGATTAACGTTTTAAAAACAAACAACAGCTTCTCTACTTCTCTTTTAGAGAAGTTTTTATTTCTCTTTTTCTGGATAAGTAGTGTTTAGGGAAGGGAGAGAGAATCCTATTGGACGTAACAATATTTTTCTATTTTTGATTTAATTTGCAAAACATTTTTAATTTGTGGGACATGAAAGAAGCATAAATCGAGTGCATATTGTTATTGCACATTTTAAAAAGAAAGCTCTTGTTTTTTAAAATACAAGAGATACCTCTCTGTCTAATGATTGTTTTTTGGCATTTACGTTTTAAACAAATCAATTTAGTTTCAAAAGTAGTCAAAACTATTTCTTGGGGTCACATAGCCCTGGTTGTCTAACTGAAGTATTTTTTACCATTTATTATTGTTTCAGTAGGACAGGATTCTTCTTTTTCCCTGGTCTCATAGTTTGCATGGAAGACTTTCCGTAAAGTAACATTCCCAGTCTTTCTCTGATTTGCGTTTGGACGTGAGAACTGGGCATGTGTGGCTCAGTCTTTTGGACTCAACTTCCCTTCTTCCCTTCACCCCAGCTGCCTGCAGAGAGCACATTCTCTGTTCTGTCCTCCATGTCGTGTTGTTAGTGGGGCATGTTTCATCCATCCCAGCGAGAAAAGAAAACCTTTGATTTTTCCTGTGACTCAGCAGGTAAGTTTAATTTGGGGGCAAAATGTTAGTCACAGATCTAAAGCCACATTCTCCAATCCAGCCTTAGCAGCAATCGAGATAAAGTTGGGGTTTTTTGTTTGTTTGTTTTTTGTTTGTTTTTTTTAAGGCTGGGCCTGGGTTTAAACCCACCACCTTCGGCATATAGGGCTGGCATAGGGCTGGCGCCCTACTCCTTTAAGCCACAGGCACCACCTCAAGATAAAGTTTTGATCTTCAATTTTCTGACATGTGTCTATCTCTCAGTTGATCTTAAACTCAGGAGGAGAAAGCAGATTCTCTAAAACCTCAGGAGAACAGTAGCCCTCTCTGAATAGGTAAGCAAAACCTGTGGGAGGAGATGCCAGGGAACTGGGCGGTGCTGCCAGGACCTGTCCTGTGTCTCACCCACCCTGGGCCTGGCATCACTACAGCAGCCCCTCGTGGCAATGAGGAGTCACCTTTTGCTTTCCTCGCCTCTTTGTCTTTCTGGCAGCTTCCTCCCGCTGTTTCCAGAGGATCGCCACCCAGGCAAGGTCAGCCTGGGCTTGCTCTGTCTTCACAGCTAACAGCATTTTCACATGATGCTCTTTTGCTTTTTTTTTTGAAACAGTCTCACTTTGTCACCTTCAGTAGAGTGCGGTAGTATCACAGCTCACAGCAACCTCAAACTCTTGGCTCAAGTGATTCTCTTGCCTCGGCCTCCTGAGGAGCTGGGACTATAGGCGTGGGCCACAATGCCTGGCTATGGTCTCCTTCTGGCTCAGACTGGTCTAGAACCTGTGAGCTCAGGCACTCCACCCACCTCAACCTCCCAGAGTGCTGGGATTAGAACCTGTGAGCCACAGCGCCCAGCCCTCTTTGGCTTTTTGCATCTCAATTTCTTTGTTTCATTCTCCCTCGAAAGCCCCTTTGGTCTGTACTGATCCAGTTGCGTGACCTTTGTTCTCCTCTCTGCCACCCAGGTGGGGTTATGTTGGTTTATGTGCTTTTGCTAGTAGTCACCTTCTTCATCCTCTCTCTCATGTGAGTCCAGACATTTCTTCTCTTTTTTAAGGACACCTGCAGCCCCATCTCCACCTTCTCCTTTTTTATCTCGGGGCTCCTGTGCTGCTTTTTGGCTCCTGTTCTCTCTATGCATTGCAGCTCTGGTGGCCTTGGTGGCCTCATTCTGAGTGAATGGTTTTCTATGTGTAGTCCACAGTTTTGGAGTGGGAATAATCTTTTTGGTCAATATCTCGAGGATGGAAAGTGCTACTATGAGCTGTAACAAATCTGATTCATTTAGGATTGAACTGTTCTTTTTAACATTTTATTAATTTTCGTTAAAAATTTAAAAATACATGCCCATTAAGTACAACTTGAAAAACAGAAAAAAGTAGGATAAATACTCTTATAAGATCACCGCTCAAAATATCACTGTTTTGGTATATTTCCTTTAAAAACATTTTCCACGAGTGACACATGTGTTAGAAATTTTGGAGGGGAGGCTGCTGATGTATTATTGATCACATTAGGAGCAGAATCTTGACTTAATAATTAATTGTGGTCTACCTAATTTATCTATACCTAGAGTGTTTTTTCAACTTAGAACCTCAGAAAGACCATAAGGTACTTTGTTAAGAATGACCAAACCCATTCCTTATAAAGAGAACTAGGTTTACTTACAAGATTATATGCAACAAACAAAACAAACAAAAAAACAAACAAATAAAATGAACAGTAACATCTGACTCCAGTCCCTAGTTCTTCCTCACAAAGAACTAGTGATAACCTTTCCAGCAGTCTGAAAAATACTGGCTGCTTGTGGCTACTTCAGCTTTCTGTTTCCTTTGCTTAGTGCAGTGGCTGACCACTAAGTTCCCTATTTGCCTATGCTGCCCTTGGGCCTGCAGTCTCTCTGGACAGTTGGTTTTCTTTTGGGCACTGCAACCTTGGGAGGTTCATCTTCAATACCTTTCTCTGGAAAGAGTCATTGCTTCTGGAGTCTAAGTTAAAGAAAGATATTCTCATAGGCTATGTTAAACACTTCCTGTGTGATGTTATCCAACACCGCAGTCTCCTACAACCTAGCAGCAACTCAGAGGAACTAATGCTAGGTAATCATCCAATAATGGGGGCTACACAGATATAGGGATTTATTTTAAAATACAGTTGTAAATTATATAATATACTACATATATCTTATTAAAGACAGGGTTTTCCTAACGGCATTCTTCAGAAAAAAGTCAGCATATGTTCAAGTCCACACAAAGTCTATCATATTATAGAAGGCTCTTTCTCAATTATTTTGTTTTGAATAACATCATACGTGTTAAGGGAAGACACGTTAGCTCGAGAAAAACTTCAGTCAATGCTAGTTTTTCATGTTTATTGAGGTCATCTGCTGGAATCTTTAAAAGTTAGTGAAAAAAATTTTGATATGGACTCAATAATTCATTCCCGAGGTTAAGACCACATAATCATAAGTGCTGGTTACGCTTACAAAGAAAGTTTTTAAAAGAGTACTTTAAAAAGCATAGTGGTCATATTAATGAATATTCCAGATATATACCCATGTGTCAGATTTGGAAAATCATTCATCCTATAACTCAATAACAAAAATATTCAATTAAAAATGAGCAAAAGACCCAAATAGACATTTCTCCAAGGAAGATATATAAATGACAGACACATGAAAAGATGATCAGCATCCTTAGTCAGGGAAGTACAAATCAAAACCACGATGAGATGCTATTTCATACCCACCAGGTAGCTAGAATCAAAAAGTCAGATAACAGCAAATGTTGGTGAGGATTTGGAGACATCAGAATTCTTATACCCTGTTAATGGGAATATAAAATAGTACAGCTGCTTTGGGAAAAAGTCTGGAAGTTCCTCAAATGATTAAAGTTAGTAATTACCATATGACCCAGCAATTCTACTCCAGGTATATGCCCAAGCAAAATGAAAACTCAAGTCCACATTCAAACTTGTACATCAACGTTTATAGCAGCTTTATTCATAATAGCCAAAAGGTGGAAACAACCCAAATGTCCATGAGCTGGTAGAGGGATAAACAAGATATTGTATATTCATACCGTGGAATGTTATTTGGCTACAGAAAGGAATGAAGTACTGATACATGCTACAACATGAATGAGCCTTGAAAATGTCATGCTAAATTCAAGAAGCCCATCACAAAGGACTGAATAATAAATGATTCCATCTGTATGAAAATCCCAGACAGAGAACTCTATATAGAACAGAAAGCCGATTAGCAGTTGCTTAGGGCTTGAAGAGAGGATGAGGAGATGAGGAAATGGTAGTTAAGGGGCATGGGGGTTTCTTTTTGAGATGATGAAGATGTTTTAAGATTGATTGTGGTGACAGGTGCATGAAAATATACTAAAAACTATTGGATTGTATACTTTAAACTGGTGAATTGCATGAAATGTGACTTCTACCTCAAAAATCCAACATCTCTCACTAAAATATGGTTATCTACTGAAAAAAAGACCAGCTATCCTAATACTTTACAGTTGGTTGGTTGTGGCTTGCAATAACAATTAGGGCCGGGAACCTAAATAAAGTTTAAAAAGTAGTATGTCACAAATAAGAGAAAACAAAAATAAAACTAAGAAACACACACATTATGTCATTGTTGATGTTAAGGAACCAACACATTATTGTTGAAACCTGATAAATAAAGAGAAGGAATCAAGCATATATCCTGCCTTTCCTGAATTCCAGCTAACAAATGAAAAAGGAATGACAAAATATCATCATTTTGCATCCCTTCTGAAATAGTGAATCTAGGTAATGATGACCAATGGTTATATTAACAACCAAAAAACAACAAAGCATTACTTGCTTCCTGATGAAAGTACTAAATGCCACCTATAAAATACTCTTGCCAATAAACAAATATAATGTGACAGTGATAAAGTCTCCACAGCTGACTCCTAGTTCCCAGGAGATGAAGGGAAGCAGAGGAATATATGAAATGATACCACAGGGATGCAATAAACAAAATTCCGGGGAGGGGAAACTCTAAAGGGCAAATCACTGGAGCCAGAAAACGTGAGACACGTACAGATTAAAAGAGAATTAAAAAAACACACCAACTAAATAAACGTAAGGTATGGAACTAGTCTGGATCCAGATTTAAACAATTTTATGAGACAATTGGGGAAATTTGAACACTTACTAAATATTTGATGATGTGAAAGAATTAATTTTTTAGGTGCTGTACTGGTATTGTGGTTTTTTGCTTAAAAGATCTTTATCTTAGGGTTACATATTGAAATATTTTTGGATGAAATGATATGATGTATTAGATTTGTTTAAAAATATTTCGGGAAGGACGGCAGGGTAAAAAGATTATAAACAAAGTATTGGCCATGAATTGGTAACTGTTAATAATTCTTTTTCTTTTCTTCCTTCCTCCCTCCCTCCTTTTTCTTTTCTTTTCTCTTCCCTCCTCTCCTCTCCTCTCGCCTTTTTTTCTTTTGAGAGAGGGCCTCATTCTGTCACCCAGTCTGGAGTGTAGTGAAGTCATCATAGTTCACTGCAACCTTGAACTCCTGGCCTGAAGCCATCCTCTGCCTTGGCCTCTCAAAGTGCTGGGATTACAGGCGTGTTCACTCTACCTGACTAAGACTTCTATGTACCTCTGTTTATGTTTGAGATTTTTAAAGAGTAAAATATTATGCTGCAAATAATTTGGACAGAAGTGAAGATAAGGAGACTTGAAAAATTGGTAGATAACATCTCTTTAGAGATGATGAAAGATACTGATGTCATAGCTCAAACTGCTAAGGCACCAGCCACATACACCAGAGCTGGCAGGTTCGAATCTGGCCTGGGCCTGCCAAACAATGACAACTACAAAAAATAGCTGGATGTTGTGGCAGGCGCCTGTCCCAGCTACTCAGGAGGTTGAGGCAAGAGAATTGCTTAAGTCCAGGAGTTGGAAGTTGCTGTGAGCTGTGATGCCACGGCACTCTTCCCAGGGGATAGCTTGAGGCTCTGTCTCAAAAAAAAAAAAAAAGATACTGATGTCAAACATGTCTGTGAGGAAGTTGAATAAAACTTTTCTATGAAATGTGGAATGGGAAAAAGCAATTACTGAACATAGCTTGTTTTTTATACATGTGATTGTATAAAAAATCCAGGACCATGTTCCCGATGGCCCTCCTCCACTGCAGTCACATTCCTGCCATGCAATGGATGGAGGCTGTGGACTCTGTGAAGAGCCACTATCCAGCATGTCCTTCCTGACTGCCTTGAGGCCACAAAGGCAGACAGCACTTCCAAATTATTTCCCCACAGATTTGTTGTAGCCCAGCTCAACCATCTCGGTGCCACCAAAAAATAATGCTGACTCTGAGCCATGACCTTTCACTATTACAGATCCTGGTGTGCTCTTTCTTTACCTGGTTCTGGAACTGAAAAACTGTAGCTTCTATAAAAATGTGAGCCTTTGGGACTAGAGTCTTATTAAAACAAACATGAGCATGATGTGCACATGGACTATCGAGGGTCTCAACTCCCTAATATTTAAAAGAATAATCACCATCCTATTGTGTTTCTTATTTCTTTAGCCTGATAGGAAGATTTCAGTGCTTTTCTGAGTCACACATGATATAATGACGGCTGCATTCAAGCTATAAACTATGATCTGGGGTCTGTATCATGCAACATTAGTTTATGTACCTTCTGTTAAGAATGATTGCCTAAACTTAAATGGAAATATGAGCTTTTTCAGTTAAACATGCTCTTAATAATCTGGAATTTGACTATTAAAAGTAGACATTTAAATGAAATAAAAGGTATTTATCAGGAAAAAAGTTCATCTTCATTGCTGAGAGTTCATATATTCCAGTTTTCCATCACCTGTCCCTATAAACCCATTTACTTCTTGTTAGGATAATCAAAGTTGCCTCATGCAGGGATATATGATACAAACAATCATCTATTTTATTCAATGCATTCAATGTCATACACAAGCCATTTCCCCATGTTGCCATGAAGTTGTGGTAAAAATAATTTTAATCTCTGCATAATACAGTGATTATGCTCGAGTTTACTTTTTTAAGATGTTAGAACATAGTTATTGGAACAGAAATATATAAATAAGACCCAAAGACAACTGTGAAAATACTTAATATCTGAAATGTCATTTTTCTTAATTCATCTACTTAATTTGCATTCATGACCTATGAAATGTTCCATATTTTTATGCTATAACTTTGTCCCATGTTTTGAACCAAGCAGACAAGTTTTGAGCTTTGAGCACAAAGTTATTTTCTCTCAATATTTTTGTGTCTAAGTTTATTTGTCACATTCAGGATAAACAGGAGCTCTAGCAATGCCAGATTTATCAGAGGACAGATACTCAGAAAGTCTTGATCATCATTAACCGAATTTGTCAAAGCAAAAGATGGGCACAGTGGCTCTGCCGCAGAAACTGGAGAGCATGCAAATATAGGGGAACTGTTGCTGATGTTATAAAGGAAATGATTCCAACATCCATGTCCAGGAAAATGCCTACTCAGCGTGACTGGGGCATCACCCAAAGGTAGTTGTAGTGCTGAGAGGAGCTCGTCATTTCTCAACCCCATCCAGAAACCAAGTTCTGATGACAGTGGAATTGACTCTTGTCAATTAACAGATTCTTCACACCACACCCTGGTCCCATGCTTTGCTTGTCCCCACATCCACCTCCAGTAATGGCATGTAGAGGTAAATTGACGGGAGCCTAGGACTATAAGAGATGGTGTCTTCGAATCTCTCAGCACACTCTCTGTGATTCTGATTGAGATTTCCAAAATGAATGTACCCCAGGTCATCAGAATTGATGAATCGATTGTTGTCTGTGTCAACATCCAAAGTCATATCCACTTGCAACTTCAGCATCCTTGGGTCTTGGTGTAGAATTTCTCTCAGCTGAGGCTCTAGTTCCTTCATCTTGCGAACCATCTTCCCCAGCTGGTGATTGGTCATTCTTCTGGATTGGAGATAGCAGACATATCCATAATTTAGGAATGTGGGATTTGCAAGATAAGATAAGCAAATAACATCTCTTTGCCCTTTATATTGTTCAGCCATGGCCCTATCTCTCCTCCACTAGGTTCTCCTCTGGCCTCCAACTGCTTTCACTAATAGCTTAGCTGTGTAATGTGTTCTGCTTACAAGGGGTTTTTATACAGAAGGCTCTCTCCTCCTACCTTACTCAGCTTCTGCTTATCTCCCTTCATTTGCTCAGAATTTGACTTTAATTATGGCATAAATTAAATTTCTACTGAAGACATAAACCAGTTCAGTGCCTGTAGCTCAGTGGCTAGGGTGCCAACCACATACCCCAGAGCTAGCAGGGCTTGGGCCTGCCAAACAACAATGACAACTACAACCAAAAAACGGCCAGGTTTTGTGGCAGGTGCCTGTGATCCCAGCTACTTGGGAGGCTGAGGCAAGAGAATCACTTAAGCCCAAGAGTTGGAGGTTGCTGTGAGCTGTGATGCAACAGCACTCTACTGAGGGCAACATAGTGAGACTCTGTCTCAAAAAAAAAAAAAAAATTAAGATTCTTGATACTTGTCAAATTATTGTTGATAAGATTTTCTTTTTTTCACTAATTAATACTTTCACTATCAAAAAAGCCAATTTCACCATCAGCATTAAGAAATATTTAATTTTTTCATTTTGGTTATTAAAATAGGCAATAAAGTATATCTCTTTATTTTTTCAGTTTTATCTAATAGTTTTTTCAGTTTTTTCAGTTTTATCTAATAGTTTAATAGTTTTATCTAACTATTTAATAAAGTAGAAAATATCCTCATCTATTTATTTGCTTTATTCCAATTTTTTATTGCCATTTGGTAATATTTACCTATTTATCTAGTAGAGAGTATAGTATTTTTCTTATTGATGTACATTAATTACTTATCCCATAAGGATAAATATGTTCATTTAACTAAAGTTAATTAAGCATCTATTACTATGCTTAGCTCAGGGGATATGGAGGTGAATAATTATGATCTCTGCTCTCATGAGCAGCAGAGATGATGAAGGAAGTGATGCTGGGGAGGTGGGCAGAGGCCAGGGTCTTTGGGGCTATGTTAAAGAGTTTGGATTTCCTCTTAAGTGAAAGACAGGATAGCAGTAATTGAAAGGACTTGGGTTTTGGAGTTATATTGACTTAGTTCAAATCCTAACTCATTTGTAGTTGTAGTTCTGTTGTTTTGGGCAAATCACTTAATCTTTCCAAGCCTCAGTTTCCCTGTCTATAAAATAGATCACAGGGCTTGTAAAGACTTATTGAGATTATGCATCTTGAGTTCTTCACACAATGTCTGATACATTGGCTATTATTAAGTGCAATGGGAAGCCACTGAAGTGTTTTTGTGTAGGATGTGACATAAGCCCATTTATTATGTCTTTAAATGGTACCTGGAGGGGACCCATTCTCTCAGGGCTCTTAGATAGCTATTCGAAGAGAAGGCTTGGACCAGCATGGTGACAGTAAGTGGGAAAATGCAAGAAATATTGTAGAGAAGAAAGTGAGAAAAATTTGTGATAAATTGGATAGGTGTGGTGAGGAAAGAGGAAAAGTCAAAGATGACTGCTGGGTCTCAGGTATGCATGAACTACCTCGCAGTTGGGACTTATAGAGATTTTCTGAGAGAGGAGCACTGAATGAAGGATCAGTTAGGGGAAGTATATATTGGGGTGTTAAGTGCAAGAGTTTTGGACATATTAAGTTATAGAAGGTTTCAGAGATGTCCAGATAGAGATGTGTACATCCATGGTATTGAATAAATAGATCTGGAGCTCAGAAAGGTCTAAGCTGGAGATATTAATAATTTAGGAGTGGATAGAAAATCAAGGAAATGGATGAGGCCATCTAGGGAGAGGGAAAGTTCAAAAAAAGGACAGGGTTTGGAGCCAACTGACATTTAGAGGTCAAGTAGAGGAGAAGTGTCAGACAAAGGGAGGTGAGATGGAACTTCCAGAGAAGAAGAACCCTGGGAGGCGATGGTGTCATGGAAGCCAAGAGAATAGGATGTTTCAAGAACCAGGGGGTGCTCCATCTTGTGGAATGTTTCTGTAGCCTTCCTGGGGCAGTAAAAAGCGTCTTGTGGTTGCAGGCAAACGAAGTAAGGCAGCAGAGAGCACATGTGAAGTCAATCCTTTTGCGAAGGACTAGGACTGACGTTTTGTCTTCTTTACTGCCCATTCTTTCCCAGCTTGCCTATTAATGATTTATTTGACTCACAGCAGTTTCACATTTCTGTGTAGGGATCAGCCCTACTTTGAAGGCTGAGGATTCCAGACAACTGAGAAGCCCTCACAGAACACAGAAAGCTGCCCTGACCGCCCCAGCTGCCTGCATCCCTGGCCACAGAGGCTTCGGTCATCCCGAGGGAGCCAGTGTGGAATGAAGCTGCCGAGGGAGCAGGTGGGCACAGCCCGCACATCCCGGTAGTGACCAGATCTGCCCTGTGAGCTACCTGGGAATGGAATTTCAGCCTGGGGTTCCCTGCTGCTCCTGCAGTTGCAAGAGTTTCCAGACAAGAGCTGAGGCCCCCAGTTGGAGAATCTGGTGGGGCTTCCCAGCTCCCTAGCTTTCTCCTCTCCTTCTCTCTCCTCTTTCTCCTCTCCCTCTCTCAAACCAATGCACTCTCTAAGAATATTTCTGTAAAGCCATTGAACTGAAAATGTGAAGTAGCACTGTTTGGATGGAGAAGAAGTAGCTTGCTGTTAAGAATAGCTGGAGTTCAAAAAAGCTTAAATAGTGAATAATAAAAGCATAGGGGCATTATATGTATTATTTCACTTAATCTTCACAGTAATCCTTTGATGTAGGAACATCATCCCTATTTTACAAATAAACCAATAGTGGCTTAGAGATTTAAGACCTTTCCTATAGTCACATGGTGATAGAATAGTGGAGCTGAGGAGCCTATTTTAGGTTTCCCTCCCATATGTTCCAAAATTTTCATCACCATAGCGGAGAAAAAAATATTCCAGGACAGTTCATCTATTTAAAGTAAAGATGATAGGCTCGGTGCCTGTGGCTCAAGCAGCTAAGGCACCAGCCACACACACCTGAGCTGGTGGGTTCGAATCCAGCCTGGGCCTGCCAAACAACAATGACAACTGCAACCAAAAAATGGCCGGGCATTGTGGCGGGCGCCTGTAGTCCCAGCTACTTGGGAGGCGGAGGCAAGAGACTCGCTTGAGCCCAGGAATTGGAGGCTGCTGTTAGCTGTGATGCCATGGCATTCTCTCCAGGGCGACAGCTTGAGGCTCTGTCTCAAAAAAAAAAAAAAAAAAGAAAAAGAAAATACACCAAAATATTAACTCTGATTCTCTTTCAGTGATAGCATCACTAATTTTTACTTTTACTATGAATTTGCCATAAATATCCCCAATTCCTGACTTTACTTTTACTCTGAATTTATTGGAAATTTTGAAAATGACAAAATTAAGCATGCATTATTTTCACAATTATAAAACTTTTAAAGATGGGTTCTTTAACTTAGTTTAGCTCTACTTTTCATTGACAATAACTGAACCTACAAAAGGTCCAAAACTCTTGGGTGAGGTATTTAATTAGCTCAGCTTTCAGTACTTCCACTATTGGGGCAGTCCCCTGTCACCAGAGGTGAGGTGACATTGTACTAACAAAACACTATCCACAGGATGCCTTGCTTTACTAGAGCAAGGACACTAGTAGAAACTTCTTACACATCCACCATGGATGCTCTGGGAATCCCGGATTGGCCAATTCAGAGCTTACTCCTGTTGACCTCTGAACCCATATCCTTCATCATCTTTATGGGGTCATACTCAGACTTAATGGTGGTTAAGCACAGAGATGGGTCTCTTCTGAATGTCCATGGGGCACCATATTTACCAGGGAAGGCTAGATACAGGACATAAGCAGGAGTCCACATATCAACTCCTGATTGACCCAACACTGGCACACACCTTCAGGAGTCCATGGAACACACAGGAACACTTGAACATATCCCCCAATCTAGATGTGGGATTCCTTTGTTTAAGAAGAGTGTCTTCTCCCCCACTTCAAACGCACACCCCCACACACACTACCCCACAGGTGAAGGCTCTGCTTTTGCTTTCCTTAGGCTGAGGGTGTTGCTCAGCTAGTGGTTCAATAGCCAGCAGGCCCTGTCTGCCCATTAAACCTGCCTCCTACCTTGCTGACTTCATTTCCTCTAGCTAATATTGCATATCCTACCACCCAGGCAGTTAATGTATCTTCTCCATATAAAAGGTTCTTATGTTTCCTAGGTGGCAGCTGATTGTAATAATTTGGTAATTCTTCATTTCCATTATTATTGGTCAAATTCCACAAACCATGTGCCCTATTTTTACAGATTCCTTTGGTGATCTCAAATGATTATACTAGGTAGACTAGTAACAAAAATGTTCGCTTTCATTTCATTCCTTTTGTTTTTTGAAGGACTTTGAGGAAATTATTTGAATATTCCAGTTTCTTAGCTAAAAATTGTTGCAGAGTCATGATGGAACATATACTTTTGTTTTTATTTGCATATAGAAAATGCAGGTTTTGCAGTCCTGTCTTAAGAGCTACAGATTAAAACAGTAATAGTTGCCAATTGTGTGTGTATGTGTTAGGGATGAGGGTGGCTTTGGCTGGAAAGAGGCAAAAGGAAACTTTCTGGGGAAAAAGCCTGCAGGAACTTCTTAGGGTGATGGAAATTATATCGCAGTGCACAAATATATACATATTCATCAAACCTCTTGAAACTTTTCAAGAAAGGAAATAAGGCTGAAAAAAAAGGAAAAACAAGACGAAAAACGCTTTAAACTAAAGACTAAAGATCTATCTATACATGCTCGCTCTAAATTAAAAAAATTAAAAAAAAATAGCCTCCACTTATGTGTTTGTGCCACTAGGTGGTGCACACATATGTCAGCGAACTGTGGGTTAAATGGGTTTGTCACCAGGTAAGATTTAATTTATTACCACAGAGGGGGTACAGAGAGTAGGAGTTGCAGGAGTCCAGGAGAGACAGTAATCCTGTGGGCATGTGTACAGGAAGGAAGCTCTCCCGAGATGAGGTGAATAGACAGTATTGCTGGCTGCAGAAATGGCAGGAACAAAAATATAAAGGCAAGAAACCCCAAAGATGTAGTAGAGGAAAACTCTTGGAAAAGAAGCATGCTTAATTTCCAAGCTGATTAGTTCCTAATTAACAGGGTTGTTGCAGAGGGAATAGTAGGAAAGTTGAAGCATTTGAACTAGATGACATCAAACATTCCTTCCAGGCCTTTGTTCGGAGTACTGGAAGCCCAGACAGAGATGAAATGACACAGCCCTATCCTTGAGTAAGAGCCTAGTGAGGGAGAGAAAGAAGCAGACAATAAAGACAGAGCACCATTGAAAAGATCGATTTTACAAGATGTATTAGAAGGACAAAGTGTGAAAGAGTCTGCTGTGAGGAAGGGAGAGAAGGGGCTTAGGACTGAGAATTGGTTTTCACAGAAGGCTTCGTGGAGGTCTGGAGATGTGAGGAGAGATAGCAGAAGATTACAAGAGGGTAAGGAGAGTGGACAGATAAGCAAAGACATGGCGGTTTGAAAGGACAATGTGGATTTGGGGATTAGCTCAGTAAGGTTCAGTAAATACTTACAGAGGGCTACTCTACGCGATAGACTGATTTCACTAAGATAAATAATAGGTGTTCCTGGCCCTTAAGATGCTTCTCATCCAGTGAGAAAGTCTCACACATGCACAGAAAATTGCCACGTGAGAGGATAGCTTAAAATATGGTCCATTTTGAATTTTGACTCTGACCTTCCAGCTCCCAGTGTCCTGGCTGCCAGGGTTCTCAGGAAACTTTTTACTCCAGAAGAGGGAGCCCACAAGCACAGTACCATCTGACTCAGTCACTGATGGTATTTCAGTGTCACGTGCTCATTTCAGAGTTGTGAAGTTTGAGGGCAGGGACATATAGTAATTTATACAAAGTGACACAAGACAAGCCCTGTTTGTTTTTCTTCCCATTTTTTTTCTACAGGTCCCTGGGTGCAGAGTCACCAATTAGCAATAGCTCTTAATTAGGAAACTAGACCATTCTCTGATAAACAGATCATCTTCACTAACTGTCATCATCACAAAGTCAAGCTTATAAAAAAAGAAGGACACCATGGATTCTCCCCTTTAGAATAAGGAAAGTGCTGAGCCTGGGCTAAGAAGCTTTAGCCAGTTGTTCACGGGCCTGGTTCCGTCTTTGAGAAGGAAGATAGTCTGGCCTCTGCATTCCTTCTAGCCCATGTGTGTGGATGTCTGTTTCATTTCAGCATGAGGATATTTTGCTCACTATGTAGATTAGAGACATCTCAGAGTTGCATTGTTTGCTTGAAAATGTCAACTGGAATGAGTTATGAGATGGCAGGAAAACAAGTATGTGTGATTAAGAAGGCCCTGGACGGGCCCAAACTTTCTTGTAGGCCCTTGGGAAGTCCCTGCAGCAAGAGGTAGGTAGAGAAATCTTAAGGAGGTTTTGACTGGAACAGATGAAAGTTATATGGAGGAAAAGACCCTGAGGACAAGGAGATTTGAGAACATGTCTTAGGATAAAAGGACAAAGGAACTCAGAATTTTTAGCCTGGAGAGAAGAAGACACAGATCTTCTTCAGATCTCCAAACTATTGTCATGGGTGGAGGCAGCTAGAAACAGTGATGATGTCATCAGGAAGCAGATTTTAACCCTCCTCAAAGTAGGACTGGTCTAAACAGTAAGAAGCAGTGAGTTCCCGACCAAGAAAAAGGATGAAAGAGAAGCAGTTGCTATATCTGATGGAGACCTTGCAGATGGGGTTCCTGCCATAATGATGGGTCAAACTCAGTGACCTCTGAGCTGTAAGTATCCATGATTCATGAAGAAGGAAGAGGCAGCTTATATAAACCAAGGATCAGATGTTCAGCTGCAATAACAACATCAGTACTACATCAGTCATCTTTTGCTGATGACTTATTAACTATCGATTATCATGCTAGATGACTTATATGCATTGTCATATGTGAGACTTTAGAGCCAGTATTACAACTGACTGAATTCTAATCCTGGCCCTGATGTTTAATAAAGAAGTTGTCTTGGAAAGACATTTCCTCCTCTCTGAATGTCATGTGCTTCCCCTGTACAATGCCTGCCCTATAGGGTTACCAACAGTATAAAAAGAAATGATATATCAAAGTCTATAAATGGTGTGCATAGTATAGTGCCTGGCCTATAGTGGGAACTTAAAAAAAAAAAAAGCTTCTGCCTTTCCCTTTCTACTTTAGCAGAATTTCAGGAAGCCGTTCTTAGAGAAAGACAGGACATAGAGGAAATGCAGTTGAAGTAAAATATGGCCAAGTATCTATTAGACGAAATATCAGGTGATCAGGTCTTGCAATTTATAGCTTGAAGCAACATTTTTCAAAGTGGAGTTTGTTTCAACCCCTTTTAAAACAAGTAAAAATACAGATCTCCAGTACTACTTAGGGAAAATCAAGTCTAGGAAAGATAAAGAGGTCAATGGGAAGAGTGCGACTTAGGGAATCCTGACTTGACTCTTTAAGAGAGCTTGTCACTGCTGTCCCACTGCCCCCTCCTATACCCACTTTGCTACACAAGTTCCATGACACCCAGTCCAGGATAAACCTTCTCAGAAGGTGTGCTGTGATAGAGAACAGGTCTTCTAAAATATTGATAATCTCAACTATTGGGCTAGCCAAGACTAGTTGCCTCCAAACAAAAGCAACCTCATCCATATAAACTAGTATGCTAGAAAAATGAATTTGTATGAATGTTGTATGGTAAAAAAGGGTAAGGATTCAATTAGAGAACGAATGAGTTGGTCATCAGTGATTGAAACTGTTATAGCATTGCTGAGCAATGAATTAAGCCAGCCCAGAAATATCTTGATTAGAAAGGAGTATCTTGAGGGTGACAATAACACAGGCACCCAAGGCAAAGAGGATTGTCAGTATATCAGACATTCAACCAGAGTGAGCAAGGGGGTAGTCTAAAGTCCTCTGGTACAGGGGAGTGAGCCTGGGAGACTGGAGTGACTTTCTCTGTGGCCCTAGGTAAACCACCTTCCTCTCAAGGTCTCATTTTCATAGGAATGGTATAGGTTTGACTGGACGACCTCTACGACCCTCTCTACTCTGATCATCTATGCTTTCAAAGACAACCAAAATTCCCTTTCATTCCCTTTTGTCTCTGGGGTACAAGGCCTCTCTGCAAAATTGCCAGTGAGCACCACATTCTGTGTAATTTACTCGGCAGTGTATCTAAACATCTGCTTTGCATGTCTACCCTGACCTGCTAAGGGCAGATTTGGCTCTGGCTCAAATCAGTGTTCTCACAATGTGTTTTCTTTTGCAGCAACAGCGACATCTTGATCTCCTGACAATAACCAGCCCCGGTGAGTAGGTGCAACCGGCCATTCTGCTTTGTCCTTTCCCTTATTTCCCTGTATGATGCCTCCTTGCCTGTCCAAACACAATTCCTGCCCTCCTTTTTTGACTCTTTGAATGAACTCTTGCTCCATGAACCATGAACTATCCTTCTTCCCCACCACCCTGTGCCCCACAGGCAGAGTCTTTGTTCCCTCCCAACTCTGTGCTGCCTCGGCTTGACTCTGCCAATGGCAGTGCTGATTATCTGGGCCTCAGTACGTATTCTAGGAACAGGTCCACTTATTGGACTCACCTGTCAAAGAAGTGATCTGGTCTTCTGAGAAATAAATCATGAGGCATAGGGAAGCTACCTAGAAGGTGCCATGGAATGAAAAGCAGATGGCTCCCAAGGAACAGTCAATTTGGGAAAGTGACTAGGTTTGGTCGCTCTGCTGAGGGTTAAGATGACTTTTGTCTCTCATCTTTAGGGAAAGGTCAAGTCCCTCAAACAAAGGTGTGACTATGGGATTAAAAGGTCCTTTCTTTCTCCTATGCCTGACATCCAGCCAAGGGAGAAACTCAGCAGTTTTTTTTTTTGTCAGAGAATTATTTTAATTTGGTTTGGGAACTTAGGGCACAATTAGATAAGAAGAGATACCATTCTCTCTTGGAACCAAGGAGCTGGTGGTACCAGCAGGGATAGTGACCATTTGAAAATGAGTGGGGTAGTTATCTTCATCCATGTGTGATATTCAAAACATTTTAACAGCATTGGTTACTGCCTGTTGTGCTAGGCATTAACAATTATATGATGGGACTGTGGGGAGTTGAGGACCTGGAGGAGGGGCTAGTGTGGCTGAGTGGTCGTATGGCAGGGTTGGGGGCTCAGGAAATGACTAATTACCAACAGATTTGGAAATATTTCAATATGTTAGTTACCAATATGGCAAAACCATGTGAGCCTTGGCTTCCACCAAAGCTACCATGCTGCATCTAGGAGTCACTTGGCTCACTTTCAAAGAGATTAGATAATTGCCCTCTGCAGGCACTGTCCTAGCACAAAGCCTGGTTGTCTGGTCTACATAATCAGGGTATAGAACGGTGATTGCAAATGTAGGGTGGATCCACCCAGTTCAGATGACCTTACTATATTTCTACTTGATAGAGGTCTTTGAACTTGAGAATTCAGAATAACAAAGATGGAACTTGTCCAAAAAAGTTTAATCTTCTCCCAGAGAATGAGCTGTATTTAACATATATATATGATTAGCATTTATGGAAATTCCAAATCATGGACTAATGTAACTAGAGTTGCTCACTTCCGTTTCAACCCTTTTCTGGAGAGGAAATTCCCTACGTATTGATTAGACAACTCTACTTTGAGCAGGATTAAAATCTGCTTCCTGTTGCCTGATGCTTCCACCCTTGCCAATAGTTTGGAGATGAGAAGAAGGCCTGTTTCTTCTTCTCTCAGGCTAAATATTCTGAATTTCTTTGTCCTTTCTTCATGAGACCTGGTCTCAAATCTCCTTGTCATTCTACAAAGCTTATACATTCTGCATTCTCTTATTCATTGTACCTCAAGCCTTTCCTATGTTATCTTGGTGAAGTATACCCTTGAATACCTTTTTTAGTAAGAGTCTATTTAGTAACCCTCTTAATTGGAATATGTCTTCATTTTAACTTTTTTGAGGAGTGATAATTTGGCTGTATATGTTTATAAATTCTAGTTTGACAAAGACATTCCTATATGTTTTGAGGATTTTTTAATTATCTTCTAGCATCCATAGTTGCTGATGAGAAGTCTGCCATTATATAGTTGTTGAAGGTAACCTATTTTTTTATTGTATAGATTTCAATATTTGATTAATCTTAATGTTTTACATTTTCACTTTGCTATATCTAAGTATGAATTTATTTTTATTTAACCTGCTTGATACTTTGGGTATACTTTCTACATAAGGGTATGTATCTTTCTTTAATTTTAGGAAATTAGTGGCAAATTATTTGAACTCTTTTGCTTTTCTGTCCCATCACTTTGATTCTCTTCTTCAAGAATGCCTATTAGACAAATGTGGACACTCCCACCCCATGGCCCTCCATAGTTACTAACTGATTTTTTTATACTTTTTATTATTTTGTCTTACTGCACTTATTCTGAGTTCCTCATAAGTAACTTACATTCATAAACTCATTTTTTGACTGTGTTGGGTCTAGATTTTTTTGCTTTTTTCAATATTTCAATGACTTTATGTTTTTCATTTCCAAGATTTCTAATTTTGTTCATATCCACCTGTTCTTGTTATTTCTGCCTATACTGTTTCATAATTTCTTGTTCAGTTTTAATGTCTTCATTTGTTTCTTTGAACATCCTCAATATGCTTATTTTAAAATCTTTATTCCATAAAATAAGTTTCATCTGGAGGTAATTCAAGTTCCAATTGTTGATTTTGTTTAGTATCATTTTAGCATTTGATTTCTTCACATTTTGAAATTTTAATTTGTAGAATCACTTTGAGAAGGAAGTTTTCTGGTGTTCTCTTTCTCCACTCCATACCCAAACTCCCACTGTGTTCACATCTCCCTACGTGATGGTTTTTGCAGTTACCTCTACTTCTATCTTCAGTATAGAACCCGAGGAATACAGAGTATATTGCAAATCCAATGGCAAAAAAGTTAGCAAGAGATCTTGGCATTGCTTCTGTTTCCTGAGTATACATCCCTTATCTCCCTAGGCCATTGATACATAGGCTCTATCTCCCAAAAAGTATGCAGCAACCTTTTGTCAAGGCTCCATTCATGACAGAAGAGCCCTACCCAAGGTCCTTGGACCAGGAGAAGCTAGTCTCTGATCATCATTTTCTGTAGAACACTGTTAGTCTCCCTGATCCAGCAGGGAGACTAAAAGTGCTACTGCTATTTCTACATCCAGAACTCAGCAAGCCAGTAGCCTCAGAACCTTTTTCAGTTGTGTACATTTCAGCTTCATGGACATGTCTCTCACAATGGAGCCTAAGTATGTATTTTTGTTTCTTTTTTCATATATTATCCAATGTTATTATTTGATGGGAATAAATGGGCTTATTGAAACATGAACTTAGGTAGTCATGTGGCCTAAAAGTTCAACTGTAGTTTCTTCTTTACTTTTTAGAAAATTTATTCTCCTACAACCTCTTCAGCTGAAGACAGGGAGTATGAGGAAGTGCTATATTCTTTTCTTATTCAAGTAAAGTCCTTCCCACAAGACTTAGAGGAAAGACCCACATTTTGCACCTGTATACACAACTATAGATGTAGTTTTTAAAATGAAATTAGAATGATACTATTAAACTATTTTTATTTGAATATAGCATGAACATCTAATATTATTAAATATTCTCCAGGGGAATTTTATATAGCATAAAGGCATCCCATTATATTTTTAAATTCCCCTATGTTAATGTTGTTATGTCTAATTATTTAATTATAAATAACACCACAATGAGCAACTTGGTATAGAGGTTTGTGTATATCTTTACTTCTTGAGGAAAAATCCCTATAATAAGAATTACTGGAAAAGGTATACATCATTCACTAATCATGACACTTAAATAACAATGACATCTAAATTGCAGAGGCTTAAAAAGCAAAGGCTTATTTCTCACTTTTGGTGCATGTCCTACATGGACTATGGTCAGCTGGGCTCTGCATCTTCTATACTCTGGTACCCAGGCTGACCAAGAATCCTCTATTTGAAACATTGCTGGATATCTTAGTTTGGGTTCCCTAAGAAGCAGACCTTCAGACAAAGATTTTAGTGCACATGGGAGGTGATCCCAAACACATCAGTAAAGGAGTAGGAAAATGAGACAGGGAATGAAAGAAAGCTCCCCCCTCCAAAGAAAGATTCATTATCAAGCAAGCTACCACAGAGGGCAACTGGGACTTAATCCCACTGCAGAACCCTGGGAGTCAGTATGGAAAATAAGCCACAGAGTTATCCCTCTGAGGGACCAAGGAACAGAAGAGAGAGTGGGGGTGTAATTCTTGAAACTTCTGATCTGCTCAATGTATGGACACAGCAGCTTCCAAACTTTTAAGATGGATTAGCAAGTGTCAGCAGTTGGAAACTATTCAACATGTGCAGAAATAATAAATGCTGGGAGAATATGTGAAATCGTGGGGAGGCGCAGATACTTGCCATGTTGTTCATCATGGCAGAGGGAAAAGGGACAGATTGTGAGCCAGGCGTCCACCCTAAACATCTCTTAAAAGGGGTCACTTCTGCCCAAAGTTCCTTGATCAAAGCAAGTCATGTTACCTCTCCTAAATTCAAAAGGGTGGAGATGTGCAATTTTCCCACAAGGAAGGACACTACAGTGAAGATTAGCAATGACTAACATACTTTATCACTCTTCTAAAAAGATTTTTATATTCCCACCATCAAGTTAAACATGGTGGTCATAATTTGTTTTTAAATAACAGCTATATTGAGATATAATTCACATGCCATAAAATTTCCCCATTAATTGAGTGGTTTTCAGTATATTCACATAATTGTGCAAACATGTCCACCATGTAACTCCAGAACATTACTATCACCCCAAATAGACACTCCATGCCAATAGCAGTCCAGTTTCTCCTTTCTCACAGCCCCTGGAAAACACTAATCCACTTTCTGTCTCTGTGGAGTTGCCTGTTTGGGATATTTTATTTATAAATGGAATCATACTATGTATATGGCCTCTCCTGACTGGCTTTTTTCACTTAGCGTAATGTTTTCAAGGTTTACCCTGTTGTAGCATATGTCAGTACGTCATTCCTTTTTATCACACACAAAAAATATGTCACTGTATGGATATACCACAATTTATTTATCCACTTCTCTGGTAATGGAAATTTGGGTAATTTCCATTTGGGGCCATTGTGAATAATCTGCTATACAAGTTTTTTTGTGTGGACGTATGTTTTCAATTCTTTGGGGGTATTTACACCTAGGAATGAAATTGCAGGTCACATTGTAAACTTTAGAATAAATATTTTGGAAAGTGCCAAAGTGCTTTACAAAATGGTTGTACCATTTTATATTTCCATAAGTAATACAGTTTCACATTCTACAATGTTTGTTATTATCTTTCTGATTATAACCATCATAGTGGGTATCTCATTGTGGCTTTGATTTGCATTTCCCTAATGTCTAATGATGTTGAACATATTTTTTATGTGCTTATATGGGCCTTTTTTACATCGTCTATGGAGAAATATCTATTCACATTATTTGCCATTATCCATTTTGATTGTACTGCATTTGCCTTTTTTATTATTGAATTGTAAAATAGATAGATATTCTGTGCACGGTTTGGTCAGATTTATGATTTGAAAATACTTTCTCACATTCCACAACTTGTCTTTTCACTTCTCTGATGTTGTCCTTTGAAAGCAAAAAAAAATTTTAATTAAGTTCAATTTATCCGCTTTTTTCCTTTTGTTGCTTATATTTTTCGTGTCACATCTAAGAAGCCATTGCCTAACCTAAGATCACAAAGATGAACTCCTATGTTTTCTTTGAAGAGTTTTGTAGCTTTAGCTGCTACATTTAGGTATTTGATCCATTTTGAGTTAATGTTTTTATATGATGTGAAAAATCCAACTCTACTCCAGCTTTCTCAGCACCGTTTGTTGAAAAATCTATTCCTTTTTCATTAAATTATCTCGACACTCTTGTCACAGGATCTAGGCTTTTTGATGATGTGAACTAAAAGGATAGTATAAACTAAAAGAACAGCATTTAGGAAGTATCTTCTCAGAGCTGGAGCTTTGTTAGACCCTTTATGTAAATTTTTCACGTATTTCTCCCAGCTACACCATAAGATAGGTATCATCTTTATGGTTTTGTAGATAAGCAAATAAGATGCTATGAAATTCAATGAATTGCCCATATAAGCACAATTAATAAATGAAAGAGTCAATTCAAATATAGATCTGATTCTACCTCCTTTGTCTTTTCCACTGCTACATAAAAATATCACTTCATTTGAGATATTAGCCCAGAAGGAATTCAAACTGACCCACTTTGCTGAGGTAAGGAAAACCTAGACTATCACTACTGGGGCAGTACTGGGGCTTTCCCACTGACAAGGCTGCTTTCTGAAGAGATGATTGATTTCCTAAGACATCATAGAAACCCTCCAGAAAAAAAAAAAAATCACAGCTAGATTTGTTCCTATTGCAAATATTCAAAAAGCTTTTTATCCTCTTTTAATCTTATTAAAATAACTGTGTTAAATGATGATGAGTTGATACTAGCTTTGGGCTTTGTCTCCAGTGAAAGTCCCCTGTTATGTAAACTCAGCCTTTCTGGAGACTAAAGGAACAAAAGAGGCCAAACCAGTCATTGTCACTTGCCTTATGGCCATTTCCAGAGCCAACGTGAGACCTTGGAGCCAGTCTAGCTGCATAGTAAATAAACACAAAGGGAATGTTTCAAAAAATGTATACACATCATTAGAACAGACATCTTTAGAGAAGGAAAATAAATTATTCCTAATCCCACAACCTTAGCATAATATAAAACCTAATACTATTTATACATTATTCCTTTTAGTTCTCGTCTATATGCAGAAACATATTTACATAATTGCAATCACAGTAAGTTTTTATATACATCTTTTTTCACTTAACATTATTTCATAAACAATCTTCGTGTTGCTATGTAGTTTACATACTCACCATCTTTTTATAATCACTTGCAGTATTAAAAAATTGCATATGCCCATGGTAAAGATTTTGAGAAACACAGAGAAGTTATAAAGATGAAAATATCAGTTCTGTCCCAGAGGCAATAACTATTTCATATTTTAACACATTTATTTCTTTGCTTTTTTTCCATGCATGTATAATTTTGTTTTACATAGTAGAGATCATATAGAATGTAAAATTTTATCCTGATTTTTCACTTAATATTACAACAGAAATATTTTCCCATGCCAATAATGTTGGATATTTAACATGATTCTTGTTTCTCAATCTTATGAATAATTTCTTACACTTGTGAATATGTTTTTTGTCTACATTTTAGGTTATTGTCCTAAAATAGATTAATTTGGATAGAATTACTAAATCCATGAGCATTGTGGGAACATTTTAAAGGCATACTTAGTTTTAAAGCCTCTGCTATATTCCATCTTTTATATGTAGCCTGATTTACAATAAAAAAGTCTTAATGTACATTGTGTTATTTCCAGATGCTTTGTTCTTATAAACCATAAGTGTATTTGTGAAAAAAGCTTTTTACTTCTTTTACATAAACGTGCTGGATATTTTAGAAATTAAATGTTTGGATCAAAGAGCATTAATATGCTTAAGGAATTATTGAGCCTTACTGCCAACTCATTTTCCAGAAAGGTTGGATCAATTTATACTCCCACCTCTGTCCCCTGAACCCTGTCTTTCATGTCAACAATGAAAAACATCATATTATGTGTTACTCAAGGAATGTATTACATCTGAATAAACAAACTCCAGCATTTGGGAAATAAATATACGAAGGGAGAAACATTTATTCTCATGATCTCTGGGAGACAAACTTAAATAAATACCTTAGGATGCCATATTCCAGAATTCAGGTGAAGAAGTTGATGGGAATGGGTCAGGGGTACCATTTTGGAACATTCAGGGAGTTGGCTTACCTCTGAAAAGGTGTCACATCCAAGAGCGCCATAGCTGATCAGCATGAAGGAAATACGATCAGGAAGGAGCTGGTTAAGTCTTTGACCATTAGGCCTCAGGAACTGGAATTCAAGTCCTAAACGCTAAAATTAAGGCTCAGGGACATATAAGTAGGATTCTTCAATCCTAACCTAAATTAGATTAAGCAAAAATAGGCAATTCATTGGTTCATGTAAATGAATAATCCAGAAATAAATCTGACATTTTGTGCATCTTGATTCAAGGCTCAAAGGACACAGACTGTTTTTCTCCTTCTCTTAACTAGACTTGTTCAGTGTTGACTTCATGCCCAGGCCATATGTGGTCTCACAATGGCTGTAGCAGCTGCATACTTCGTGCTCTCCCAAATTCTAGTCCAGTAGTAAAAAACAAGAGACTCACCCAGATGTCCCAGCAGAATCTCTACAGCTTTTCATTCTGTGATTGAGTCGTTGCAAATCCATCCTTGACCAAGTATATGTGTCCCAGGAAATCTGTTGTATTGATTGATTGGGAGCTGGCTCATGAACACCATCCCTGAAAGTGAGGGATAAATTGGAACCTGGCATTACTTATAAATGGGCCAAGATCATATGAAATTTTGCAATAAATATCTCTGTGGCCAAGCCAATCCAACTACGTAAATTATAAGGTCTGAGAGCAGTTCCATTTTGCCCCTCTATCCAAAAGACTAGGCCCAGCAGAGGTGCTATACCTAATAACAGAATTTATCATTAGGTGGATGTAATATCATGGACCTAAGGAAGGGTCTTCCTGCTTGAAACCACAGCCATGCCCATGGCCAGGGATCTTGAGAATAGGCACCAACCCCTGGGGATAAGCAGGCCACAGAGGCTAGGACCTATGCTTAACAGATATGGAAAACAGATTTTCAGTCTTAGCAGGAAGTCAACAGATTGTTGCGATAGTTTGAGAACTAGGTAGTCCTGGGTTCCAATCTTGGTTCTGCCCTTCCTGCCTGCATGTCCTTATGAAAGTCATTTAACTGCTTTGGAGCTTTCTGTCAAATATGGACAGTAACACTTATTTCATAGGGATGAAGTAAAAATCAAGTGAGATAATCACAATAATAACTGCCCTAGAATATTATTAATATTAGCCTGAAACGTCATATACATTAAAGACCAGAATAGAAGCTTAATTGATAATACCAGGCCTCCTTCACAATGAGAATTGAGAAGAATATGAGAGATCACCTGGCATTAGCTGGGAGGACAGTGGTTCTCATTGGTTTGGGGGCTGGAGATCTAAATCTACAGGCTGAAAGTCTACAGCAGCATAAGTCCTTCACTTTAGGGCATCTGGGCATATCTCTGTAGGCCAGAGAGATGTGCTCTAGTCTGAAGCAATGCAATTACAGTCATCCCAGACAAGCAATCAGGTATCTCGTGAGAATTTGAAGGATAAAGGAGAAAATTATCAATTTTGTAATTGTAATTGATTTGTAGTACATATATATGTTATGTGTTTGAATCTTACATCTTCTACTTGTGATCTGACCCCAGGAAAGCCTAACTTTTCAGTGTCTTACTTCCATTTTACCATCTTGTAAAAGAGCCAAGTGATAACAATACTTCTTGTGTTTTGTTAACATTACATATGACGTATTTAAAGTGGCTAGCTTATAAAGTGCATGACCCTTAGTAGACTTTTAAATAAACATTTGTTATCATAATTGCATCGCTGCCTTACAAATTACTCTAAACCTCAGAAGTTTCAGACAGCAATAAGTGTTTATTATCTCTCACAGTTCTTATAGGTCAGCAATCTGGTAGCAACTTAGCTGGATGGTTTTGGCCTAGGATCTCTCCTGAGGTTGAAGTTAAGATGTCAGCCAAGGCTATAGTTATTTGAAGGGTTGAGTGGGGCTGGAGAATTATCAAGATGACTCATTCACAAGGATGGCAGGTTGGTACTGACTCTCGCTGGCAGGCCTCATTTCCTTGCCACGTAGACTTCTCTACAGGGATGCCTGAGTCACAACACGGTAGCTAACTCCCCAGAGAAATAAAATAGAAGCTAAAATGTCATTTGTGATCTAGACTGAGAAGTTATAGCCTGTCATTTTTATAGTATCCTATTAGTTACTAAGTCAGCCTTATTCACTGTGGAAGGGGAGAATACAAGGATATTTGCTAAAGTAAGAATCATTCAGGGGTATCTTGGAGGCTGGACGAAAATGATAATAATGATGATAATAATTATCAGTATTATCTCTTTGGTTCCGTCAGACACATTTACCTTTTCTCATTTCTCCAAGGATTCTCTCCTTACTCCCAAGATATTAATATGTGGGTAATGACTTAGCTTTTTGAGATTGGCAGAGGTTTCAGAGAAATGGGTTGAGAAGAATCTAGCTACTATTTTTTCCATAAATACATAGCTAAATTGATCTGTCTATATTTTTCTATCCTAACAGACTGAAAACTGTAGGGGTTTTTGCTTTGGTCATGAAAGCAAGAAATAATTTTGATTCACTGGACTAAGAAAAGTAAGATTCTCTCATTTAGGAAAAGAAAATTAGGCACCCCAATGTGTGGTTTCTAGTTCATATCAAAGCCCTTTGCAGACATGGCAAATGGGTGTGGATTGCTACTGAATTGAAATAAGGTGTGATTCAAGTACATATACATGAAGTTCCTAGAGACCAAGGACCCAGTAGCATGTCATAGAGGGCCGTGCTTATCCTTCCTGCTATAGTCTCTAATCATCAAAGAGAGTAATGAAGATGGGCTAAAGGAATATAGTGGTTTGCTCTCAGCAAGATTTACTGACCTGCCCTTACCAGTGCTTATCCAGTTCTACTGGGACAGAAGAATAGAGTCTCTATACCAAAAAGAAAAAAAATAAAAATAAATTCTATGATGAAATGGAAACTTTGGGATCCACTGAACCAAAGTTCAAATCTTAGCTCTAATATTTACTCTTGATATGATTTTGGACAAGTCACTTAACCTCTTAGGGCTTCAAGTCTTTTATCTCTAAAGTGTGGCTAATAACATTGACCTCATATGGTATTGTTGTATATGTATTAAATGAGATTAAAGGATGTACATAGAACATTCCAGAATCTTGGAAATGCTCGTGTTGTTATGGGAAGTCCTTCTATAAGAATGGCCACCACAGGTACTTGGTTTTTTTTTCTCAAAATAACATTGCCCCAGCCTAAAAGGTCATTCAATCTCAGAAATGCCAATAGAGTCTCTGCTTGGCACTTGCAGTGCAATTTTCCCCCATCCAGATGGTTTCCTGAACTGCTGTCTTATAAACCTGGTACACTTCTCTTTAGAAACTGAAAAAACGAGGGAGATCAGTCCAGCCCAGTTGAGATCCACTCATGGATGGATGGATGGATGTCTTCCAGAAGGTTTCTCCTTCTGGTAAAGATTATACACAAGACTGAGTTGCTAGAGAAGAGTTTTTAATTGCATTGATGAAAATAAAATTGGTGGTTTTCAGTTGTTTTTAGGGCAAATAAGTCTTTCTTTTTCCATATCAATTGCCATTAAACTAGTTTATGAAGTGGGACTGATGCCAGCCTTAGGTGGTACATTGGAAAGCATCTCACATCACTTCACTACACTGGTTCAGAGACCAGTGTCAAATTACTAACTCCTCCCCTGCCCTGGCCCTTCCCATGTTTTGTTCCCTAGGGTCAACCAACAGAGAGAGTCTCAGGAACATGCTCACGTTGTGCCACTGTCTTCTCTGCCATGATTCCCTCTCTCTGCTTTTCTCCTCCAGAGCTCTTGGATTCTTCTTTCTCTCTACCCCAAAGGTATAGAAGATAGACAATGTAAATTGATTTAACTACCTTCTTTCTACTGGGTTTGTTGTTGTGAAGGCCCAGGCAGGGGCTGTTGGGAGATTTTTCTAACTATGGGTAGAGTCTATGGTGCCAGAGGACAAATATTAAATGGTGTCTTAAAAAATACACAAAAGCAATAGCTGCAACCATGACCACAACAACAGCTGTCTTTGACACAGCACACCACAGTGAGCAAAGTGATTTTTAGTGCAATATTTTGCTTAAACAAACAAAATAACCCCCATGAAGTAGGCAGCTATATTCCACTCTTGCCATTCAAGGAAACTGAAGCTCAGAGAAATTATAAGATTTTCCCCTGTTCCCATAGTTTCTAGGTAGAAAAGTCAGAGCTTGAAAACAAATTCTCTGGCTCAACATCCAGTGGACTTCTCACTTCTCAGCGCCTTGCTAATCACAGATATTGGTTCAGGCAGAGGTAACTGGGATATTAAAAGAAAAACTGAATGAGAGAAGATCTGATTCACTACAGAAATGTGTATTAGGATGAGAAATATTCATGGAAGCTGAGAAAAGAATCTGGCTACAGAAAACTAGACAAAAGCATCACAGTAAAAGCTGACACAAGACTTACCCACCATGAATGACAGGCTAGTTTACTAACCCCATACTTTTTATATCTGCTTCCCCTATCTTCACCTGACCATGAACCCAGAATGACTCTGGGATCTGGTGAGCTGCAAGGGAGGCTAAGTGGCCTCAGCTGAAGGTATGAGCTGCTACAGTGATGGGGGTCTAGAACCAAGCAAATCATCACTACCTGCTAAGCTTCAAAATCCAATGATAGATTCCCTATTAAGTCCTCCATTTGTTGTCAGAGTATAGTCCCTGAATGATCTGTAACAAAATTATCAAGGTTTGTTGTCATCATTGTTGTTGTAGAATAGTTAGCCTGAACAGGCTTCTGGGAGAGTGTTCCAACTATGGTCAGGGCCTATGCTGCCAAAAGACAAATATCTAAAAGTATTTTAAAGAAATATATAGTGATTGAACCAGAAAAGAGAGTCCAGTATGTGAGTCCAGATTGTGAGTCCAAAAGCTCCAGCTGAATAGTGGGAAACCATGAAGGTGGGAGTGAGGAATGAAAGGTAAGGAAAAGCAAAGGAGAAGTGGCTAGAACAGTGCTACTCAGAGTCATCCATAGACTAGGGCCAGTGTGTGAACTGTTCATCAAGATAAGATCAATATAAAAATTGATAGACTTTAATCACAATTGGACGTTGCTGCAGCATCCACACTCATGACCAGTGGACTTTTTCACAATATCATCCTGTGCTGGATTAGAAGAAGCACTAATGAACATCAGCCAACTTACACATCCAGACTTTATCCAGACTTTTATGCACTCCTACCTCGTTCTTTCACCAAATGGGGCAAAACTCTGTCTCTACCTCAAGGCCCCTAGCACATAGAGGGGCTTAGAAATGAACTTAATAAGGCCATTTTCCTCTTCACTATCAACCTGAGTAAATCTTGCAAAGGATGCCCCATTCCACCAGCCTGAAGTCTGAAGCACCACTCCCTCCTTCTTCATTACTTTCCTTTCCCACCTGGCTGTTCTTGGCAGGCTCAGCCTTTGCAGAAGCTGGGGTTCTACTCCCAGCCCACCTGGAGACTAAGTAGTGTTTGGTAAAGTTTAAACAACCCCTCATAGGGTGGCCAAAAAGCAATTTCCATTTCTTTTAAATAAGAAGAAGAAAGAAAAAAAGGCACTGCCGCCTTTCCTGGACTTGCTCATTAGGATTCTGGGTTACAGCGGTGTTGCCTGGCCACTCTAATTGGATCCGTGCGCACACAGGTCTATGCGGCTCCATTGAACGCTGACATTTCTAACTAAGTGACCTTTTCAGGACCACTGGTACTCCCATAATGAGTGTGCAGCAGTATTGTGTGGACACAATGCAGCAGACTTCACAGCGCCCAAAGAATGCAGGATTGAAAACTATTCAGAATTCCCAATCTCGACTTAGCAAAATGAGAAAATTGGGTCCCAACGTTCATCAGCATGTTATTTTGCAGGTATTGATTTCAATGCCCTTTCACTTCTTTCAAAAAAAAAAGTGTTGTATTATAGAGGTCTAAATTAACTTTTGTTCTGTGATTTTTCCCCTGTACCTATAAAAAGGTCAAATGCATTCATAAGGCTGAGATAGATTTGCTGGATATAAGCACTGAGATAGCAATCAACCTTCAAATAACCTTTAAGGAGACATCATCGGCTCTTCCATGAACAATAATTGATGTACTCATTAAGGCTGTGAAATTCTTCAGGACTCACCTAAAGGAGAACACTTATAGGGCCAGCAGAGAAAATATGTCATTTAGAACAATGAAATAATGGCTCAGACATTGAAATTGTTAAGGTCCATTCAGTGTCACTGGGAAAATAAGAGAACTTCAAAGGGAAACTTAGGGGATGGGAGAGGGAGCAGGGGTTTCACTTTACCCAGCAGGAACAACATAGGCTGGGCCTAGAAGGGAAAGGACATGATTTCTGAGTGTTCTCTGGGTCCCTGGCAGAAAACTAGAATCTTTGTTTCCATATAAATGCTGAAGGAGAATAATGGGTTTATCAGGGCTACTTTCTTCCCTTCAAGAAAGAAGATAAGAGGCAGAAAGTAGCTATAAGTGACAGCTCTTCTAATGAGACAATGCCACAGTGAGTGGGCATGTGGCCCTTCCTCTCATGCTCCTCTGAGAATTAAATGTGTTTCCACTGATGTGCTCCAGTCCTGGAATCAGGCCATCACAGAACTATATTCTATAAGCATTTATGAGTACACACCTCGTGCCAGGTTCTACACTCGGTACTGAAAGGAATCTCAAAGATCATTAATTTCATTTGAATTGAATTAAGTTCAACTCAAGCCAGTAAATATTTCCTAAACATTCGTTCCTTAAACATTTACACATTTATGTCCAGAACTAGATATAAATGTAAAGACAAATAAGACACCAAGCTTTACTTGACACCATTGCCTTATAAGACACCAATGCCTATCACCATGGCATTTATAGTCCCGGGCTCCCTGCACATACTTAAAGATGAGAGAAGGAATATTAAGGGTATCCCTCAGACAAAGCCCTTTGCTATGCTAGGTACTACATGTTTAATAATTGTATAAATCTTAGTTTCCATCCTGTAATTTTAAATATTATTACCCTATTTTGGAGAAGCAGTAGCAAAGATTTAGGCAAGTTGTGGGATTCACTGAGGATCACCCATGTTGTAAGTGGCTAAACATGCTGACTCCAAAGGCTGGGCTTTTTTTTGCCTCTTTTCTTTATGGAAGGGTCCTCTTTGACCTTGATTTCATCTACTTACACAGGAGTGGAGAAGTTTCTGGTAAATCTTTTTACTAGGTAACTTGGCATGTCCCAAGGTATAACTATGTTTATAATGAGAAAACCACACAACCATAATTGATGTTCTCATTAAGGCTGGATGATTCTTCACAATTCCTCAAAAGAAAATAGGTATAGAGGATTTTGTTTAGTTCAGGAGTAAAAAAATACATGACACGTGACTGCCAATTGCTTATCCAATATACATGTCATCATTAAATCACTCTGGGACTCGTTCCTGCTCAGCCTGGATTCATTTTAAAAATCTCTCTTACATAATATGATTGCCAGTCACTATTCACTTACATCTGCGTGTTAGATAAAACGTACTTCCCATGCCTAAACTAGTTTGTTTCACTTTGAGTAGCTGGGCCAAAGAAGAGAAAGCACATGCTAAAAGTCATGAAATAATTGAAATAGTTTGTGAGTAGATAGTTAAATGAATTGTAGGCCCCAGAAATTATAGAGAGATAGCTAAGGCCTAAAGCCTTGACAGAGGGTCAAGGTCAGTAGAAAGAGAGCAGGAGGCATTTGTTTCTTTTGATCAATACCTACTAATTATGTCCTGCCACCCACCATTCATTTGGCTTATTACAGGTAAATTTATTTATCTTACAAATTTATTATTTGCCATGTCCCAACACTAGACAGGTATAGCAGGCCTCTTTCTTTTAAAGTACAAATGATTATCTTCTTATATTTAGTGGTAGGACAATCCAGAAGTTAGTTTAAATAGTGTGTTTTGGGCCTGGTGTCCTCTCTGACCTCTCTCAGATTGTGGGTCTTACACTACTGATAACCAAAGGAGTTTATGCCCCTTAAGCCAATGCTCTCAGACAAAGGGAATGGATGAGGCCTGTACTGTCCTAAAGTTCCGGCCACATGGCTTTCACTCCACGCCAAGTATTGTTCTCAGTACTTATGATATATTAACTCATTTAACCTTCATCAAAACACATATGAGCAGATACCCTGGGTTTGTTTTTTTTTTCTTGCAGTTTTTTGCCAGGGCTGGGCTTGAACCCCCCACCTTCAGCATATGGGGCCGGTGCCCTACTCCTTTCAGTCACAGGTGCTGCCCCATATGAGCAGATATCATAATTACTGTCATTTAACAGATGAATAAACTGAGCCACAGAAAGGGCAAGTAACCAGCCCACAGTTGGTTTCATGGCTGGTAGCAGAGGCGGGATTTGAATGCAGGCAGTTCAGCTCCAGAATCTATATTTAACCACTATATTCTACTGTCTCTCCTATAACTGTTCTTTACTTATAAAGTAGGAAAATCTCAGAAAGGTATTGTAAAAGGAATAAATGGTACAATGCTAGCTAACTTAACTATTCTGCTTCTTATGTAATGGGAAGTGGGGGATTCCATACTGAGTCTTTTACAAAAAGAGTAATTAATCCTTCTGGACTTCACTCTGAATCCCCTTACCTTCTGTCACTCACATTCAGACATGTGTCTCTTCAAATCTCTCAGCTGGTACCCATTCCCTGTTCTTTCAGAACAAATCTATAGAGGGTGTGAAAAAAAAAATGGAAAGGGAAAAATCTGTATCAAAATTGTAATACTCAATATATACTGATAACAAAAGATGAATGCAAGTCATATATGAGCACCTCTTATAACTGCAGAAGTCAAATGTGACTTGAGTATTATAATTTCAATATAGTTTTTTCTCTTCTTAAAATACGTATACATTTTTTTGGCACCTTCTGCATGGCTTCCCACTTGAGGTGGGTTCTGAGTGCAGTTCCTCAGGCTTGCCACTGCTAATGGCCACTGCTGTTCACATTTGCTCAATCCTCCCAGGTTCTGGAGGTGGTGAATAAAAATAAATAGAAGTCATCCTGTTTCAGTTGGAGCCATAAACACTATAAACCAGGTACCACTCACAGTGATAAGCACTTTTCTCTGAGATGACACAGCCTAGCTATCAGTGTAGTTCTGGCTTTACCATTCAGGATCGATCAGCCACTCTCCCCACTGTGATCTGAGAAACATTCAGGTCCTCTGCCTCTCCTGGGGACTTGTGCTAATACAAGAAAAAACACACTAGTTGTCAAGGATTGCATTTTTACTACACATAAAGAATCCCAAACACTACCTGTGATGAATGTATTTGCTTGTACGTTTGTTCAGCAAGAGATCATTTGTTTGTTTTAGTCCAAGTCTCTCTCCAATAGGAGCACAGAGGAAGAAGGGTATAAAAAAGAAAGAAACTTTGACGTGCCCACTTATCCTTATACACAGAGATGAATCAGACATATTCCCGACTGCCTCAGGAATACATTCTGTATTAGGTACAAATGAGTAAATATATGAGCATATGTTGTGGTTAAGGTGACTGTTGGCTTAAATATAAGGCACTGTGGGGGGCAAGGAAGCAAGGGATCAATTCTTATTGAAAGCAGGCAGAGAAAGCTTCACAGAGGAGGAAATATCACTTGGATTGAAAAGGATGCACAGGAATTCACAACACTGATGATAGGAGGGTATTATATGCAAAGGGGATAGCCTGTGCAAAGGGCATGGAGTAATCCTGAGAAGATGGGTTGGGATAATAGGGCGGTTATCAGTCCTTGTCTTTTCTGTTATTGGGCATGGGTCTTTGAACATGAGAGCTCAGTTAGTCATGAGTTTCAAGAAGGGAGTGGTCACTGGTATCAAATGAGACAAGACTTTAAAAGTGTCCATTTATGTTATTTTTTATAGACCAATATCTTTAATGTGTATGCAGAAATCTTCAAAATACTAGTCTATTGAATTCAGCAGCCTCTTTTTTTGTTTGTTTGTTTGCATTTTGATTTGAAAGAAGTCATTGTGGAGTGGGGTGATCAAATGAGAGAGGGTAGAGACAAGATTGCAGTGGGGTAAGAAGTCAGTGGAATGTGAAGGAGAGATGGCAGGTGTAGACTGCAGTGTTATAAATCTTGCTGGGAAAGAAAGGAGAGGAGACAGAGGAACGAAGGGCAGCTTTTCTTTATTAAGCTGAGAGGGATTTAAACATAGGCTAGAACTTGGAAACAGTGGAGGAGAGGTTGAAGATGCTGCAGTAGAGGGCATAAGGGCAGTTAGGACCCAGCAGGCTGGAGCAGGTGGGTTCCCTGACAAGGACCAGCATGACTGGTGCCAGGGGAGGAGGAGGGGGCAGTGAGCTCTGCAGCTTAGGGCTAACACCACCTCACAGAACAGCTGAAAGTGGTATAGGTCTGGCGGGTTGAAGGATGACCCGAAGGAAGAACGCTTGAAGACAGGGGACCCCAGGCTACTTGCCATTGCTAGTTATGGTATTTTTAAGATTTTTGAGAATGTTTAAATTGAAAGTGTCAATTTTAGGCTATTGAATTTCATTGTCTAATTTGCACTTGGGCCAGGCAGTGTTGCGGAGGGACTTTGATGTCTCCTTTTAAACCCAGGCTGCCCAGGTTTTTGAGGAGACTGAGGGAACTGAATAGCAACTGCCCAGGGCATGTGACGGAACGAGGAGGAATGGGGCAGAGGCTCACCAGCACGTGGAGCCAAGGACAAAGTCTGCCATCCCCGCGGGAAGGTGTTGGGGGGATTGGGACACTGATCTCAGATCCCCGGAGGTTACTAGGATTTTCGGAGAAGCAAATGAGCAAATGAATGGAGGAAGTTTGGGAGATCCCGGAGGAGGAGCCCCTTGCTCCAGCTTACCAAGTGCCAAGGAATAGTGCGTGGGGAGATGGGAAGGAGGGCCGTGGCAAGGGTCTGGGGTGGTCCCTGGACTGTTCTCACTGCCTCCTTTCCTGGACAAGTCACCCTAAAGATGAGAGGTTCTGGCACTGAACCGGGGTGAGGGTCTGAAAAGAAGGGAGAGGAGACCAGCCCAGGGACAAGGAACGACTTCAATAGAGGGGGAAAGCAGGTATCAGCTCCTCAAAGGACAATTGTGAGGACTAAATGTACCAACACTGTAAAGAGCACATAGTTTGTAATAAATATTATCTCCAAAATATATATATTGCCTAAAAGTAAGCATCAGGAAGAAGCAGGACAGAACTCTGAGTAACAGTTTGACCTGCTGACTCTGTCCATTCCAGCGAGAGAGGAAGCGCTCAGCGCGGAGAGTTCAGGCTCTGCTGCTAACTCCCTAGGACTCAGGGCAAGTACTTCACCTCTCTCCTCCTCAGTTTGCTCATCTTGGAGTGATAATTTTATACGAGATCATTTCAGAGGGCCTTTCTGACTAGCATGTTCTATGAATCTATGCTCCGATCAAATTCAGAATTTAGAATTTTCAGCATCCACTTTCTTTGTTTTGTGAATCTGCGTGGTGTGTTGCAATAAAATTTCATTATAGACACTGAAATCTGAATATTGTATAACTTAACATGTCATAAAATATTCTTGTTTTGATTTTTTTCGTTATTTAAAAATGTCAAAACCATATTAGCTTGTTTTTATATGGCTCAGAGGTGGTAATGGGCCAGATTTTGCTTACAGACCTTATAATACCTATTATACCCTTACCTCTCAAAAGGGTACCCTTCCATCATTTAAAGCTGATTTCTATTAAAAGCCAAAAAGATCTTTAGAACTTAAGTTAAAACATCCATTTTAACAAAATATTTTATATTAAAATACTGTCCTTAGAAATTTGTATCTCCTGTAGGCAAAATATCACCTCATACAAAGATTTCATAAATAATAAAAAATTTTGAAGTCACAATTGTTCCATTGTTTCAACATAAGACAATTTAATTACACAGATAACTTTGTTTTTTCAAAGTACCTTTGCCCTGGGTAGTGTTTGTTACCATTTTAACTATCTTTAAGTATATAGTTCAGTAGTGTTAAATATATTTACATTACTGTGAACAGATCTTCAGAATTTTTTGCTTTGCAAAACTGAAACTCTATACCCATTAAACAATACCCTTTTTTCCTTTTCCCCCAGATCCTGATAACCACAATCGTATGTTCTTTTTCTATAAATGTAATTACTTTAAATACGTCAAATAAGTGGAATCATATGGTATTTGTCTTTTTGTGGCTGGTATTTCACTCAAGGCTCATCCATGTCATAGCATGCAACAAGGTTCTTTCCTTTTTAAGGCTGAGTAATATTCCATTGTATTGACACATCACACTTTGTTTTTATATTCTTATTGTGAATAACGCTAGATTTGGGTTGTTTTCACTTTTAGTTATTGGGAATAATGCTGCTATAAACACGAGTATACAAATACCTATTTAAGACCTTGCCTTTCAGTTCTTTTGGCAGAAGTAGGTTTGTTGGATCAAGTGGTAGTTTTATTTTTAATTTTCTGAGGAACCTCCATTCCGCTATGTTTTATGGTTCTGTTTTCTTCCCCTCAAAGTGAATATGACCCCATTTTCTCTCCTCTCTCTTAGGTACTTTGACAAACTAGATTTGTGACTGTTCATAGCTTTCTTTAGAGGGTCAATAATACATGGGAAGACTATAGCACCCCTGAGAACTGGGACAGCCATAATAATAAGAAACTTCCAGAAAGTCCTGATCAATGTTAATTCTGTTAGTTTTTGAAAATGCTGGACCAAGGACAATGACTCAGTGAGGTCATCCTCAGTGAAATTCAATTCCCTGGGGTGGGGGCAGGGGACTCGGGGTGGAAGCGATTTCAATAGTGGGATTGCCAGAATGATGGGAAATGGGGTAGTAGGTGAGGGGAGTGCAGACTGGTTGCAAGACGGTTTGAGCTAAGAAATTGAAACCTTGAATGCAGAAAAAGATGTAAATGTTGCTTCCAAGATTTTATAGCTCCCAGATGCCTCCTCTAATTGCATAGCTAACCCTGAGTTTATTAAGTTATTTTCCAGAGTCAAACTCATTTGTATACATGTCAGAATGTAAACTGAATTTAAAAAGTAAGGTCCTTGGATTAGAATTCAGGAATGATAAACAAACTCATTTAGAATGTAAGATTTGCATGTCATTTGCATGTGCCCAAATGCAATTACATGTGCTCTGTAAATATGCATTTCACATTTATTTGTCATGATAGAAATTAATTGCTATAGATTTTTTTTTAATATTTAAAGGAAAAAATGATGACTCTTAAAATAGTCTCTGCTAGTGCATGATTCAATGTGCAGAAACTGGCAAGAAGAGATAAGGATCTGTCGAAAACCATAAATTCCCACTGCAACATCTGTAGTAGTTCAAATCTCATGGTTTATGGAGGCCCCCTTTGCCTTCTCCATGGGTATTACCATAGCGTTCTGTAGATTTATTGCTGGCTCAGTGCAAGGACAGTTTTACTAGCAAAGCTTTAAAATAAGTTTGCACGAGGGGTAGGGGGGCTGTATCTTCTTTGAAAGTTCAGGATTGAATTGAAATGAAATAGCTGCTCTAGCTTTAGAAATTTCTAGATAAGCCAGGTTCCCATACACTTCTACAATGCCTACAACCTGCTCCTTCTCTCATTTTTTTTTTTGCATTTTTTAGTAGGAGGTAACTTGAATAACCAAGACCCTACCCTTAGATTATAAAGACACCTTAGAAAATTGGGAGTCCTTGAGCACTATGTGTTGATACCTATTTAAGACCTTGCCTTTCAGATCTTTTGGCAGAAGTAGGTTTGTTGGATCAAGTGGTAGTTTCATTTTTAATTTAATGTTGGGAAGCTTTTTCCTTTATGTTATTTTTTTTAGATTAACATGCAGTTAAATTGATTTTTTAAGTGTATAGCTTTGGGTGTCAACACAGGTATATGTTTGTGTAACCACCACTATAGTCAGGCTACAGAATAGTTCTTCACCCCCAAAGTCTCCCCTGTGCTACGATTTGTAGTCCCACCTTCCACTTTACCCCTCGAAACACTGATATGTCCTCCATCACGGTAATTTTTTTGTCTTTCTAAGAATGTCACATAAATGGAATCTTAAGAAATGTTGCCTTTTGGGAATGACTTCTTTCATTAACTTAATGCTTTTGAACTTCATTCAAGTCATGTATATCAATAGTTCATTCCTTTTTTTTATTTTTTTTTATTTTTTGAGACATTGTCTCACTTTGTAGCCCTCGGTACAGTGCCCTGGCATTACAGCTTACCTGCAGCTCTTGGGCTTGGGCAATTCTCTTACCTCAGTCACCCAAGTAACCGGGACAACAGGTGCCCAGCTGTTTTTGGTGTTGTTGCAATTTGGTCGGGGCTGGGTTTGAACCTGCCACCCCGGTATATGGGGCCTGCGCCCTACTCACTGAGCCAAACGCACTGCCCAGTAGTTCATTCCTTTTAATTACTGAGCACTATTCAGTATTCAATTGTATAGATGTACAATAGTTTTATTTTTATTTTTATTTTTTATTGTTGAGGATTCATTGAGGGTACAGAGAAGCAGGTTATACTAATTGCATTTGTTAAAGTCCCTGTTATCATTGTGTCCCGCCTCCAAGAGGTGTAGCCCACTATGCTATTTTCAGTTTTGATAATTCTGAGTAAGAACAGCTATGAACATTCTTATACAGGTTTTTTTGCACATTAAGTTGTCATTTTTCTGGAGTAAATACCTAGCAGTGGGATTCCTAGGCTCTATAACTATGTTTAACCTTTTAAGTAATTGTACCATTTTTAATTCCCACCAGCAATGTATAAGGGGTCTGATTGCTCCGTATCCTTGTGTGCACTTGGAATTGTCAGTCTGTGCTTTTTTTTAACATTTTATCCAGTTTAATTGGTCTATGGTGATATCTGAATTATATTTTTAATTTTCACTCTCCTAATATTTAGTGATGTTGAACGAGGGAAAAAATTTGATGTATAAATAATGTATGAATTTGTTTTTTAATCTCCTATGCTATGTTAGGTATCTTACCTACATGTTAGCTCATTTGAACTTCACAACCTTGTGAGATGGCTATTAATTGTCCCCTTTTAAAAGTTGAGGAAACTGAGGCTGGAAGAGTTTAACTGCTCCATTCTCTCAATAAACAGTTATAGATTAAATACTGTCTGCCAGTTACTCTGCCAGGCACTGGGCATGCAGTGGTGTCTCTGCCTTTGGAAACCTTCGGTTTAGTAAGAAAGATTCTCACATAAAGTACAAAGCAAACAAAGAAGTATTCTGTGTGAATAGGGCATGAAGTAAAGAGAGAGGTAAGCCACGGGAGGTTTTAACTGCTCCTGGGTCCCCAGTATCCCAGTAAAAAGATGAAAAACAAGAGACCAAAGGCAACATGAACTGTGGACAAGTTTGGACTCCAATTGACATCAGAGTCATTTATTCTCTACAAAATACACTCACCATCCATCTACTTCTCCTGAATTGGCAGATAGTTGCCAAATGCCCTGAACAGGGATGAAAGCCATCTCCCTCTCCTGACCCTCCTGAGCTGGGAGGGGAAGAAATTGTCAAGTGAGGAACAAAGCAAGTTGCATAACTTCTTATTCTGATGGAAGAATACCCAGAAGCCTCCCTTCCATAGACCAATTATACATCCAACTCAAGTGACTACCCTCCATTCACCACACACTGGGCTGTCACTTTGAGTAGAGATGTATGGTGCCCTGGGAAGAGCATGAAGTGTGGAGACAGAAGCCTTGGATTAAAGTTTTATTTCAGTTATTTCCCATCTATACTTTTTGTCCTGGGCCTCAGCATGCCCTTACACAAAATTGAAGAGGTTATAAAGATTCCCTTCAACCAGCATCCAAATTTATCACCAACTCTTCCTATCTTCCATTTCCAAAATCTATCTTAGACCCATTGACCAACCCCTCTTTAACCACTCCCTCCTCACTACCCTTCCTAGCCCCTGGCAACTAGCATTCTATACACTCCCTCCAGGAAGTCAGTTTTTTTTCCAGCTCCCACATATGAGTGAGAACATGGGACATGTTCTTGTTTCACTTAACATCATGTCCTCTACATCCTTCCATGTCATTATAAATGACAAGATTTTATTCTTTTATGGCCAAATAGTATTCTATTGTGTTATATGCTACATTTTCTTTATTCAGTCATCTGGTGATGGACACTAAGTTGATTCCTTATCCTTGCTAGTATGACTAGGGTTGCAACAAACTTGGGGGTGCAGGTGTCTCTTTTTTTGAGACAGAGTCTCACTTTATTGCCCTTGGTAGAGTGCTGTGGCATCACAGCTCACAGTACCCTCCAACTCTTGGGCTTAAGCGATCCCCTTGCCTCAGCCTCCCAAGTAACTAGAACTACAGGCACCCACCACAATGCCTGGCTATTTTTTGGTTGCAATTGTTATTGTTGTTTGGCAGGCCCTGGCTGGATTCAAACCCTTCAGCTCTGGTGTATGTGGCTGGTGCCCTTAGCTGCTGAGCTACATGCACTGAGCGTCAGGTGTCCTTTTGATATACTGATTTCCCCCTCTTTGGATGTATACCCGCCAGTGGGATTGCTAGACCATATGGTAGTTCCAATTTTAGTTTTTTGAGGAATCTTCATACTGTTCTCCACAGTGGCTGTACTGATTTACATTCCTATCAGCAAAGTACAAGTGTTCCCTTTTCTCCACGTCTTTGCTAGCATTTATTATTTTCTGTCTTTTTGAAAATAGCCATTTTAATTTGGATGACATGATAACTCATTGTGGTTTTGACTTGCATTTCCCTGATGATTAATGATTTTGAGCATTTTTTCATATACCTAGTAGCTATTTGGATGTCTTCTTTTAAGGCTTGTCTATTCAGATCTTTTGCCTATTTTTAATTAGAGTTTTTTGGTTTTTTTACTATTCAGTTGAATTCCTTGTATTATATTCTGATTATTAATCCCTCCTCGGTTTAATAGTTTTCATATATTTTCTCCCATTCTGTGGTTTGTCTGTTTGCTTAGTTGGCTATTTCCTTTACATACAGAAGCTTTCCTAGTTTGATTTTATCTCTTTTGTGTCTTTTTATTTGGTTATCTGTGCTTTTGAGTTTTCACTCAAGAAATCTTTGCCCAGACCCGTGTCCTGAAATATTTCCCCAATTTTTCTTCCAAGGCTTTCACAGTTCCATGTCTTATATTTAAGTCTTTACTCCATTTTGATTTGATTTTTGTGTATGGTAAGAGATAGACTTCTAGTTTCATTCTTCTGCACAGGGAGAGTTAATGGCACCACTTACTGAAGAGACTGGTCATTCCCTAATGTGTGTATGTGGAGCCTTAGTCAGAAATGAGTTGACTGTATATGCATGAAGTTATTTCTGTGCTCACTCTTTTGTGTTATTGGTCTAGGCATCCCTTTTTATGCCATAACAATGCTGTGTTGGTTACTATAGCTTTATAGTATAATTTGGAGTCAGGGAATGTGACACCTCCAGCTTTGTTGTGTTTGATGAGGACTTTGTTGGCTATTCTGGGTCTTTCATGGTTTAATATGAATTTTAGAATTTTTTTTCTATTTCTGTGAAGAATATCATTTGTATTTTCAAAGGGATTGCATTTAATTTGTAGGTTGCCTTGGGGAGTTATCCATTGCTTTTCATTTCCAGTGCCATGTTTCTCCTCTAAGCCTCCAACTCCCCTCTTGCCTGGACAACTAGAAAAGCCTCCCACTTGGTCTGCCAGTTTTAACTTTTGCCACTCTATGGTAGCTTGTCCACACATCAGCCAGAGTAATATTTTTAGAACTACAATCAAAGCATACACCCTTACTAATTAAAACCTTGTCATGATGTCCTATCACTCAAGATCCAAACTCCTTACCATGGTCCGCAGGGATCTTTCAGTTTGAGTTCTTGTATCTCTCCTGTTACCTCTCATGCTGCTCTTTCTGTCACATGCCAGACCACATTGGCCTTCATTTGCTCCTCAGAAATATCAAACCCTTTCTCATAAATGTTCTCTACAGTTATTTTTCTCTTTGTCTGTAATGCCACCTCACCAAAAACATTTTTCTGACTATTCTATTTGAACCTTCCCCAATTTACTTGACAACTCATCATCCTATTAACTGTCCTTCGTAGAACTGCCTACAAACAATAACTATTATTTTATGATATTTTATCATGTATTACTATATAATATAATATTATTATATACTATATATTGTTTTACTTTTTATTATTGTATATTTTATTTTCTTTCAGCCCCCGTGAGATCAGAGACTTTGTCAATTGCATTTAGCCTGGCCCCTACAACCTGGAACATAATAGGAATTCTATAAATATTTGTTGAATAAATTAGTATCTATGGCTATTTAAGCATTGACATTTTTTTCCCTTCTCTCCTGGGCTTGTTCTGCTCATTTCTGTGAACTGGCGTATCTCACAAGGTTGCTGTGTCAAATGAGACAAGGCATGTTAAGACATTAAATGAAGTTAAGGAATATTTTAAGTATCATCATCATTATCATCATCCAAAGCATTTTCCCATCTGACACTGATTTTTTTTTATTGGCTTTTTGGTCCCTGGGGGAAACTTCTAAAGAGAGATTCTTTTCTTTCTTTTTCTTTTATACAGTAGACACCCGGCAATGTCTGGTTTATAGCCCTGATTCAAGGTGTCACAACTATTTATCATCAAGATGTAGACATGAGTATCATTCCAGCAAGTATGTTTTTAGGAAGGATAGTCTTAGGCATTTGGGGGAGAGAGAAGAAAAGTATTAGGAGCACAAAATTATTAAACCACAGAAAGTCAGCACTGGAAGATCTTTGAAAGATTACCTAATGCTATGGTTTGCAGATACTTACCTTTCTTTTACCTTTTTTTTTTTTTTCTTTTTGAAGGAGCTTTGGTGGCCTCCCTGGTGAGTGAGAGGGATGCTGAGGTACCAGGAAGGGATTTGTGCAAAGTTAGAGAGCAATTTGTACCACAACCAGGTCATATCTGAGTTGCCCATCTTCTATCCCTGTCCCTTATGGTGCTTTACCTCAAAAGGGCCTAAATCTGTCCTCTTTTCTCCATCTCCACGCCACCACACTGCTACCAAATGCCATCCTCTTTCATCTGAACTACTACAACAGCCTCCAAGTGGTTTCCCAGGGTCCACTTGTCAAATAGCACATATGATCTTTCTGTACCCCGCTTTTTCATACCCACTGACTTAAGACTTTTTCATTGGCTTTCCAAGACTTTGGGGATAATCACTCCAACTTTGTCTCATATCCCTTCTCTGAACCAATATTTATTCCATACTAACTTCTTCAAATTCCTGAGACTTATGTTCTCTCTGATCATAAGTTTATAAACATATTATCCCCTCTGGGGATGGATGGATCAGCATTGGCTCTCAAATTTCTTTATTGGAAAAACTTAAGGAGTAACATTCTGGTTGGAGTGCTCTCGGGTCTTAAAGTTGCATCTGTATGTAGCCAGTCAATTATTTTTGTTTACAGCGTATTTTATTTTCAATTGTTCATTTGGAATTGATGGGGCTTATTAGGATTATGGACTCCTTAACTTCCCCTTGGTGCTTCCTCTTTCTTGTGATGTCCTTGCTTTCTTTACCCCACTACCACCTACACATCATCCATGTCTCAGCTCAAGCTTACTTCCTCAGGGAAACCCACAATCTGGGTCTGATTCCTTTGCTATATGCACCCATAGAAGACTTATTTCTTTCATAGTACTTTTCTCAGAGTTTAATTATGCCTGTATTTATGCAATTATTTGAAGAACATCTTTCTCTTCCAGTACCCTGTAAGTTTTAGGAGGGCAGAGCTCATGTCTGCTTCTGCTCAGCATTAGATATCAGTATCTGACATCATCTTGGGCACTGAAAGGAATTTAATCTGTTGAATGAATAGATATATCTAACCACTTGGCCTCGGATTCTAACAGGCAACTTGAGCAGGGAAGATCTACTCTTTCATCTCAAACCTCACAGAGTAGGTTCAAACCCTTAAGTCCTTTTAGTAGCCTAGAATAGTGCTTAGAGGCCTGCATTTCTGAGAAACCTGCTTTAAATTCAGAGCATTTGCATATTTAACAGATTCATGTTTCACCATTCACAGAGGAACCCTGGGGTCTATGATAGGCAGATATATTTTTGTTGTTCTTAGGATAAGACATTTATTTGAAACTTCCATCACTGCAAATCCTGATTATAAGAAAAAGTCACGTGTCTGGCAAGCAAACCTAGCCACCATGAGCACCACCCTTGTTCTTAAGGAGATTGGTCCAGGTGCTGAATATGCAACAACTCTCACCACATGAATAATTTGGGGCTGCATGAAAGCATTATTCAAGGATTACAAACTCAACAGAATTTTATTTTCAACGTAAACTCTTCTTGGGAGAGAGAAGTTTCCTGTTTCTGTCTTTGCTCAGTTTGCTATAACAAATAATGTTTAGTGAGTTAAACAATAAAATTTATTTCTCATAGTCCTACAGGCTAGGAAGTCCAAGATCAAGGTACTAGAAGATTAAATTCCTCATGAGGGCCTTCTTCCTGGCTTGTAGATAGCCACCTTCCTGCTGTGTCCCCACATGGTAGGAAAAGAGAAAGAGAGAGATCTCTGGTCTCTATTTCTCTTCTTATAAGGACCCTAATCCCATCATAGGGGCCACCTCTCATGACCTCATATAAACCCAAGTACCTGCCAAGGTTCTTGCTCCAAACACTATCAGAATGAGGAATAGGACTTCAACATGTGAATTTTAGGGAGACACAGCATACTGTCCATCATATTTCACTGCTGTTTCCCCAAATTCATATTCTTCTTTCATGCAAAATACATTCATTCCGTCTCAAAATCCCCAAAAGTCTTAAACTCATTCTAGCATCAACTCTAATATTTAATGTCCAAAGTCTCATTTAAATATCATTTAAATCAGATATGGATGAAACTCAAGGAACAATTTATACTGAAGCAAATTTCTTTTTATCTATGAACCAATGAAACCAGGCGAGTTATGGGCTTCCAAAATACAGTAGTAGGGTAGACAGAGGATAACTATTCTCATTCCAAAATGGAGAAATTGGAAAGGAAAAGGGGGTAATGGTCTTGAGCAAGTCCAAAACCTGACAAGAAAAGCACCATTAAATATTAAGGTTTGCGAATAACCCTCATTGGCTTGATGCTCTGTGCCCCAGACCCACGGTGGTGACAGCATCATCCCTACAGCACAGTGGGTCAGCCCTGTTTCTTCAGCTCTGCAGGGCAGCTCACTGTAGTTCTCTGCAAGGCCAAAGCCCCTGAAGTCTTGGGCAGGGCCTTCCTTACCTGCCAAAGTCAGGTAAGCAAACCTGCCCTTTGAAACTGAGGAGGAACTAGCCCCGTCCTCTGGGCCTGTGGTGGGAGTGGCACCTCTGATAATCTTTGAGTCACCTTCAGCACATTCCTCCCTTTTCTTGAGGAACAGCAGACATTTATAGCTAAATAGCTCTATGTTTCCATCTCATAGAATCCAAGAAGTCCAGCAGCCATCCTTCATTCTGTCCCACTTTCTCAGTCTCCTGTAGTCCCTGCTGGCAGTGTTTCTACTGCTATAGTCACATCTCTTTTTCTGGATTCTGCTAGATGGCTGATTAAGTTCACAAGCTATACAGACAGTCCCCAAGTAATAAGCATCTGACAAGTCACACTTACCAACAGAGGCTGGTACAGGTAATAGGTAAATGCACCTGTTCAAACTTACAAATTCAACTTAAGAACAAACCTGTAGAACATACCTTGTTCACAACCAGGGGACTGCCTGTAACAATGATCCCATGATCTCTTTATGGAATGACAGTCCAACCACAACCTTGGTGTCCTCTTTTGACTACACTTTCTAATTTTATGCAGTATCGACAGGCTGAGAATTTTCCAAATCTTTAAGTTTTGGAGTCCTTTTTGCTTAATAATGCCTCCCTCAATTCCTCTTTCCCATCTCACATTCTACTGTAAACATCTAGAAGGAACCAAGCCATTTCTTCAATGCTTTGCTTAGAAATCTCCTCAGCTAAATATCCAGTTATTATTTATAAGTCCTACCTTCCACAAAACACTAAAACAAAGTTCAGCTAAATTTATTGTCACTTAACAAGGATTTCCTTCCCTCTAGTTTCCAATGACATGTTCCTCATTTCCAACTGAGTCCTCGCCAGAATTGTCTTTAATGCTTATATTTCTAGCCTGCACCACAAACCTCTTCCAGTCTCTAACCAGTTCCAAAGTAACTTCCACATATATAGTTACTTATGATTGCAGCACCCCACTTCTTGGCATGAAAATATCTGTACTAGTTGAGGTTCTTGAGAGAAACAAGACAAATAGGAGATACATATCTCTAACATAAGTAATTGCCTCACATGATTAGGGAGGCTAAGAAGTCTCACCATTTGCAGCTGGCAAACAGGATACCCAGGAGGGCTGGTGGCGTAGTTCCTGTTTGAATCTGAGGACCTGAGAACCGGAAGAGCTAATGATTTAAGTTCTAGTTCAAGTCCAAAGCCCTGAGAACCAGGAAAGCCAATGGTGTAAGTTCTGGTCTGAGGAAGGAGAAGATGTCCAAACCTAAACAGTCAGGCAGAGAGAAAGCAAATTCCCCTTCCTTTGCCTTCTTGTTTCATTAATGTTCTTAACACACTGAATGATGCCCACCCACACCAGTGAAGCCAGTCTGCTTTACTCAGCCTATTAATTCAAATACTAATCTCATCCAGAATCCCCCCACAGATATACCCAGAAATAATGTTTAAGCAAATATTTGGACACTCCATGATATAGTCAAGTTAACACATAAAATTAACCATCACAGCCTCTTTCCTTTTATTTGCAATAATTTGAGGTTTTGTTTGTGCCAGGCTCTGGGCTAGACATGGGAAAGGCAGGAACACCAAGCCATGAATCTCAAGGTGCTCATAATGTCGTAGGGGAGACCTGGTGGCAACAACGTGAGGAAGAAGTGATTGAAGGGAGAGTGATTGGCGCCATTAGAGCAGAACAAACATGATTACAGGAGGAAGCCGAATTCTGCCCTGAGACGGAGTCTGGGCTCCACACTGCAGATCCATCAACTTGCTAACGTCCTAGCAAGTTGTTTTTGTGTGTGTGATTAGAGTCTATGAGTGAGTTCTAAAGACATCAACCATTTCTTTATGGAAGTGCCAGTAAACTGATGCAGCTCTAGGATAGGAAAACACGGGTCTTGTCCAGCATGTTTCCAATAGCCCCCATGCCAAGGACTCTGGAGAGCAAGCACACATCACGACTTTTTGGTCCTGCTGCTCCCCTTCTTCTTTGCCCATGGTGATGCCTTAATCCCTCTAACATAGTTTTCTTCATTTATAAAATGTGGGTAATAATGAATACCCACAGTGTTATTCTGAGGATCTATGGGGAGAATGATTCAGTGTCCCACCTAACACATTACCTGCTAACACAGATCTTCAGCAAAGGTGAATCTTTCTCACATCCTTCCACTTGTCCTCACTCTGCATCTCTCTTGCCAGATCTGATTACTGCCAAGACAAGGCTTTCCTTGCAGAGATAAATAATCCCCACTCAGCAAAGAGAAATTGCTATTCACAACTTGTGTTTATTCATTCAGGGAGTTTTTATTGTATGCCTATTATGTCTGGGAGAATAGATTTGAATGTAACTAAAAGCCTCACCCAAGTCATATTAAAATCTCACTCAATCCCCAAATGCCTTTTCAAGTCAATTCAGCTATCACATATTAAGCACTGCCGTGTCCCAGGCACTGAGTTTGTGTCTATGATTCAGAAACAAAGGATACATTGTCCTTGCCTCAAGAAGTTAAAAACTCAGGCCCTGGAAAAAACTAAATGCCACAACAGAGGTGGGCGGTCAGAGATATCCTTTCTGACAAAGTAAAGGAAGGCTTTAGGAAGGAAGTTAGTTGAACTTGGTTTGGGCAGATGTGTAGGATTAACTTACGTCTGTACAGCGCTTAGGATTTGGCAAAATATTTGATAACGAGAGGTTCTCTCAGATATAGTTCAGCCTTGTTCTGGGCCCCAGTGAGAGGGAGAAGCTCCTGGGACACAGGTGGGAGGATGGAGGAGAGGGCCCTACAGTAGTTCTGTACCAGCCCGGGAGGCCTGGTAGAGAGCTAAGGTCATAAACAAAACTAGCTTATAGACAACACTTCTACTATCTATATCAGTCTTTTAAGGTAGGTCTTACCCTTATGTCATTAAGAACTCTACTCAAATGGCCCCTCCCCAGAGATACTTTTGCTAAGTTCCAATCAGAAAAATCAGTTTCTTTCCCAATCTGCTCCCTGACCCTACCATGCTTCACAGTCCTTTGGAGCGCTTCTGGCTACCTGGTCTTATATGTCCATTTGAGTTTTGTTTCTTTTCCCCACAAGATTGTGGCTTGCATGCATGAGGCCAGGGACTTTGTCTTATTCAGTAAGAGTGTCTAGAACAATGCTTGGCAAATGTTTGTCAGATGAATGAGTGAATGAATAAATGCTGTGATGAATAACCTTATTATTCCTTACTTATATAATTAACCAATTATTTGCTTAAGAACATTTCTCAAAAGCATAATTTCTAGGTGCCCAAGGTCAGTTTCTAATTAGCTTAGTGACTGGCATATAGCAGATATTTGATTAGCATCTGCTGAGTGTCTGAAATTGAATATTTTTTCCTGAACTGCATAAAATTAACTACTTCCAGATTTAAATTATGCCAATATTTAATTGAGCACCTACAACATTTGTTCATTCATTTACTCACTTATCCGACATTAACTGTATTATGAAATAAAATCTGGGGAATTGGTCCTCTGACTCCAGAAACTCCCAGTTAGACAAGATGGGGAACCTGCAGCCTCAAGGCCCTCCGGATACCTAAGGGCAATTCCTCAACTGAATCCAAACTTCACAGGACAAATCCTTTAATAAAAGTATGTGATTCAGTTAAAAGGCCACACTCAAGGATCCCGAAGGCCGCAGGTTCTCCACCACGTGACTGTGGGTTATTCCATGTGTAACCTCAAGCAATTTGCCTGGTCCCTCTGAAGTTGTGTTTTATCATCTGTAAACAGCATCACAATACCTACTTCATAGGGTTGTGAAGAGGAATAGTATATAGATGCGTACAGAAGCACTTAGGATACTGCCTGGTATGTGTAAGAGTCTACAGATGTTAAATATTATTACTAGACCCATTTTACAGAAATGAATGAGACTCAGTCAAAGCTCAACTGTTTGTCAAAGGTAAGTAGTATAGATGGAATTTGAACTCAACTCTCCCAACTCCATAGCCAGGCACTCCCTGCATTGTGAGTCTGCTTGCATCATTCAGACTTCTTTTCCTTTGGATTCTACCTTCTCCTGGACTTTGGGACATGGGTACCAAGACTTGAGTTGGGCCTCTAGACCTCCAACCTCTGCCTCCCCCACACTCTCTCTTCCTTTGCATTATGCTGACAAACCCCCATTACAACCCACATGTTAATAGTTTTAGGGAAAAAATGTCTTTTGATAATTAAGCTGGTGGAATTTAGAAATCAACAGAACAGTACATTTTCCCAGCAGAGCCAAGAAATTAATTAGGAGCAATTTGCTGTCAGAAACAATTTCCATAATTTTAAGGTTAAAAAAAAGCAGAAAATCGCTTTTGTGGGTGTTTATTTTTTTTCTTCTGCTTTCCATTCTAAAGTAATTTAACTCCTGGAAAGACAAATCCTTCCAAATACCTTATTTTCTGTTCTTCAGACTCTTCCCCTGAGGGTTGTTCCAGCCTATCTCTGACTGGTTGTATTCAAGGATGAGGAGGAATTATATAAGATGGACCCCTTTTAATCCCCTCTGCCACCCATAGGGCAGAATTTACATGTGCTCTTCCAGCGGCATGATTATAAAATGTGCATATTTTTACTTCAAGAGTGGGGGGGGAAATATGATGCGCTTGGAAGAAGTATGAGAGGGGAGGAACATAGGGCATGGTACGCTGAATGAGGGTCTTACTGGGCTACTAAGCAGACAGGCCTGCTTTATACAGAGGCATTAAAGCATTGTTGCTAACAGAGCAGACGCTACCTCTGGAGCCAGAATGACTGGCATCACATCTCAACACTGCCCCTTTGCTATCTAGGTGATCTTGAGAAAGTTCTTTAATTCCTTTGTGACTCCAGTTTCCTCATAAAGGACTTACAGTTTCCATGGTTCACCAAGCTCATAAGTCCACCTTAAGATCACAATGCCTGGCATACGCCAAGTGCTCATGACTGTTTCAGATGATGATGATATGGTGGATGGCAGGTCCAAGCTTCCAAAAAGAAAGGTGTAAGCTGTCACTAAGCCTGTCTTGGACCTTGGATGGTCTGGTTCCAGACTCACAATTACCACCACTAAAGAGATTTCTGTCGGCCAGGTGCAGTGGCTCACGCCTGTAATCCTAGCACTCCAGGAGGCCAAGGCGGATGGATTGCCTGAGTTTATGGGTTCAAGACCAGCTGGAGCACGAGTGACACCCATCTCTTAAAAAAAAAAAAACTAGCTGGGCATTGTGGTGGATGCATGTAGTCCCAGCAACTTGGGAGGCTGAGGCAAAAGAATCTCTTGAGCCCAAGAGGTTGAGGTTGCTGTGAGCTATGACGCCACAGGGTCAACAAAGTGGGACTCTGTCTCAAAAAAAAAAAAAACAAAGGCAACGAGCTATTCTATCCCAACAACCCTTTATTTTGGAAGGCATCATAGCAAAAAGCAATGATTGTGAGATGCTTCACATACATACACACAGTGAAAATACTATGGTTTACAAATGATTTACTTTTCTATATCACGTAGAGCAGATTTAAGGTTACCCCTATGATAATCATAATGTCACTCTAATAATTCAAATGAGAGGGAAAGCAGGCAGTGGATTTATAACTAGAACCAGAGAATGGATTATAGCTGGAAGCCTAGAAATATCTGAGGTACAACCTGTTGTGAGCATCCATTATTATTGTAGCTACTCGTTACAGTTAACTATGACGTACTATTGTGCTTATTTCCATGATATTTTTTTCAGTTTCATTTAAATACGGATGTATTAATCAGTATACAACCAAGAAAAGAACTACCACTCCAAATATTTAAAACAAAGAAGATTCAATACAGGGAACTGGCCTCAGTTGAGAAGCCAAACAGGGAACAGCAGGAAGAGCAGGAAGACACTCCCACCTAGGCTGGAGGATCAAGTGGAGAACAGGTGGTGCTGGGGCCAAGAGGTTGGAGTTACCTGACCAAAACTGGAATCTTGGCAACCTGTCCAACAGGAACCAGAGCCATGGAGGAGACTCAGCCACTGCCAGAGACAATTCCATGGCAGATTGGAGGAACAATTTGGCTTCTCTCTTCAGCTTTCTCAGCACGACATAGCCATCCTAGCTTTGAAACCCATCTTCAACACTTACCAGCAGTGCAACCTCCAAAACTGAAACCCCAGGCCCTTTGCACATTTGTAACTCCATTTATAAATGGAAATACCCACCACGTGAGATTTGTCTGATCCCCTAGCCTATGGAAAATTTCTCAGCTGTTGTGATTCTGTGCAACTAAGACCATCTCTTGCCTGCGATCAATGGTTAAAAGGGCTTCCCACACAAAGAACCTGTAAGACTATATGTGTGCATGCAGTGGTCACTCAAAAAATTATTTTTGCCTTGAGCTGAAGTTAATAACTCCCTGGGGCAGTTATCCAGAGCCAGGTCATAGAGAAGGACAACCCAAGAGCCAGGAAAATGTGGACATAAGCGGGTAGTGGCAGACAGTATAAGACACAAGAGCAGATCTTTTGCCCCAGTGGGTTTCTGGGGTTTTTCTGCAAAATGATCAGAGGATGCTAGCTATATTTATAAGCCCACAGCCTGGGAAGCTGGGAAGAACCAGTATTATAAGATTCAGTATCCACAAAATGCTTGGCCTGACATTTGATAAGCAATAAAAATTAATTCCTTTCTTACCACTCTTTCATTTTCTTCAGTGTGTATTCACTAAGCGCTTCAGCTGTATCAAGACCTGCACTAGGCGTTGTGGAGGCAGAGACAATAGAAGGGAGGAAGAGACTTGGAAACAACTAATTCAGATGCGACAGACTTTCTAACAAAGAAAGCATAATGCAGTAATATTCTGACGGCAATGCAAGAAGAGAGGTGAATTCTGGCTAAAGAAATCAAGTCTAATTTGAAAGGAAGGTAGAATTTGACCAGAGTCTTGAAGGACAAGCAAGTTCTTAACTAATAAAGGAGGAAAGAGCATTCAGGCAGTGGGAAGAGCATGGAAGTGGGAGCAGTGCAGAACGTATTTGGGGATCAGTAAATAGTCAAATATGGCTATGCTCCAAGGCAGTATTTTTCAGCCTTTTTTTTTTTCATCTCACAGCACATTTGAACCTATAGTTAAACTTCCATGGCACACTTGAATTATGTTGATCAAAAAAAGAGTACAAAAAAAAAAATAAAGAATGAGCTTACTGGGCTTTGAACTTCTTTCAAAAATAAGTTAATTAATAATCTTTAAAATTTTTCATAGCACACCTAAGATCCTCTCCTGGCACACCAGTGTGCTCCCCCACACCAGTTGAAAATCACTGCTCTAGGGCATGGGGACTAGAGGACAGAGAGTAAAATGATGCAATGGAAGATGAGGGGGGGAGGACATGGGAGCTAGATCCTTGAGTGCCTCCTTTTAGCCAGAAAGCCTCAGCATCTGTGGATTCTTCGGGTTCAGAAGGTTGGGCTCGAACAGGCAATTTGTTGGTAGCAAGTCATGGAAACAATTCAGAGGAACAAGACAAAGCTTGGGTTTTAAATTCTCCTTCTCCTGCCTAGGCTTGCATTCAGTCCACTATCTTGAGTATTTATAACCTAAATCTCCTAAAAAGGAGTTTCCAGCCTCCTCTTGCTTAATATCTTTTTTTCCTTAGGCCATACATTCCCCAAAATTCCTTAACCAGTTCATCTGATCCTTAGACTACAGAGTCTGACTGAGTGAAGCTATTTCTCCTGCTACAAACCTGCTCTTAGTTTGTTTGGGGATGCAGGGGTATGGGGTAGTGATTGGTATCAGAGCCCAGGTAAGTTTTTCTAACATACGTATGCCAGGGCTCCAGCCCTGAGTACCAGCTTCAGTAGTTCAGTGATGGTATGTGACTTAGTAGTGCCATCCAGTTTTCCACATCCTTTTACCTTGTCGACATCTCCTACCAGCCCCGAGAGGACAGGTGCCATTGTCATGAGCCCCATTTTACAGAATTAGAAATGAAAACACTGATAGTAGCTGAGCCTGGCCTGGAACTCTGATCTTCGGGGTCAAGTTAAAGGTTGATTGTGCAAGGAAAGGTTACCTAAAGAACAACCAGAAGGAGACCCTCATTACCAGGGATTTTAGGGAAGGAGTTGTTCCTGAAGCTTGGGATGCAAACAGGGATCTGTCATAAAAGAAAGTCTCTGTCATGTGAATTGGGGGCAATGGTTAAAGAAGGGAAAAGGGCTCTGAGAACGAAATGAAGGTCCTGGACAGGCAGAGGGTCACACCACTGAGTCTGCAAACAGAGAGAAAGCCCTTCCATTTCTCTCCCTCTAAGTCTTCCAGGACAGGGAACTTGCTGGCTTAAGCACTTTCAGTATCTCCTCATTGCCCACAGGAAATAGCCCAGTATCCTTAGCAGGGCACTGAGGGACTTGTACAGACTGCCCCACAGAACTTTTCTATTTTTATCTCTTAGATGCTCCAAGCTTTGCACTTGGTACTTACATAGATGCAGCACTTTACCGCATCTGTGCTTGACCCTTGCTCTTTCCCCAGAGAAAAATGCACTCCCCCACTCTCACCCCACATTCCTATTATTCATTTATTCAGGCACCTACTCATTTAGTCAATTAGCAGATAAAGTTCCTACTATGTGCCAAGCGCTGCTCTCGAACTGGGAATACAGTAAGAAACACAAGAAAATAATCCCCACCTTAATAATGAAGGAGAAAGGTACTGAACAATCACACAAATAAATAAGAACAAACTATAATCAGGGTAAAGAAAACATAGATGGCATACTAAGGTATCATGCTTGGAGGTCCTAGAGAGGCTGGGGTCTTTTCTGAGGTGGGATGTTTAAATTAACCCTGAAGGAGAACTCTGATACCCCTCAAGCCAGTTCAAGGATCAAATCTATATAGCTGATTTGAGAGGCTGGTTGGAGTATTGGAAGTCACAGTTCCAGGGAGAAGGCGGGTTGCACTAAAATGGGAATCCTTCTTCCCTCCTGGCCTCCGCAGCAATTCCCAAAATAGGAAGTGAACGGAATTGTGTTTGTGTTTGAAGCTGAAATTATTCTTGTTTCCCTCCTCCCTCCATGCTTCACTTGCCAACGTATTTCTCACCCATCTCAGTATTCATTTTAGCTCCATAAAGGGTCTAACATGAGCATCTCCCATGTGCCAAACATGTGCTGGGCACTTGATGTGCTTCTTCACGTTAAATCCTAGAGCAACATGCTCATATCAGTAGTACAGTTCTAGTTTTATAAGTGGGGAAACTGAGACTCAATGAGGTTAAGTGACTTGCCAGGTTTACACGGTAGCAAGTGGCAGAGCTGAGATTCCAGGTCAGCCAGTCACACCCACCTTTCCTAGCACAGTTCACAGAGCACAGTGTGCTTCCTTCCCAGGCAGCCCCTCGGCTCTGAAGACAGCAACCTCGCCTACCTCCAAGTCTTTCCCTCTCCAGGCCCAGCCCCTCCCCATTAGCTTTGATCCCAAGGATGGCAGGTCTAGAGCCTTTTTACCCCTAGTTGTCTGTCTTTTGCTCCTTTGGGCATGTTATTCCCGCAAGTAGATTTCTTTCCCAACTGCTACTGATCTGTGTCTAAAGGTCGATAAAGCCCCAAATGATTGGCCCTGTCTGCCCCTCCAATCGTACATTTAACATTTACCCAACCACCATCTTCTCTACCTCCCCTCAGCCAAGCACTGAACTTTTTGATGTCTACCATTCTCTCTCATCTCTACTCTTCTTAACATATTTTCCCCTGTTCTTAGAACAGTCTTCAATTAACTGGTTTCTGTTTGAGGGAGGTGAAGTCTTTGAACAGGAAGTCTGCTCTTACCATATGGGCAATAGTAAGTGTTATTCCTCCATATTCACACTGCCCCCCTGTTTTCTTGCTCCCAGCACTTGTAAGACTGGATTGGGATTGTCATCTCATATCTGACTCCCTCATTAGGACCTCCTTAAAAGCAGAAAATAGGTTTGACTTTTCCATTCATTGTATCTCCATTGCCTGACATATATTGGGTGTTTATTAAAAATAAGAGCCCGGGAAGGAGGTAGTGAGGGAGAGAGAAGAAGTCAAAGAAACACATGCACCTTGGAGGGCTCAAGTCTTACTGATACATCTTAGGAGAAGGTAATTAACTACCGTGATGATGTGTGCACACACGTGCACACATACACAGCCCTCTGCCCCACCCTCTCCTTTCTCTCATATGCTCATATTCCTGGCTAACAATTTTGATAAGCAGAGAATCAGGGAAGGGGATGGGTGGGGACCTGCTCCTTTGAGTCTCCAGAGTCCTCAGTCTGTCCCAAGTGACCTTTACCCTGATGCTGGAGTCCAGTCAATCTTGGAGTGTGCATTGCTCTCCAGTATGGGCTGGCTCACTTAACAAGGATGTTGGTGAATTATCTGGCACTATGTTCCAGACTACTGAGCAGTATTAGACATAACGGTGGGAATGGAGGTGATAGGTGGTGATGGGAGAGCAAAATTGACTCTTAGGTTTCTGTATCCTGACTGTGCTTGCTGAAAAACACACTATTAGAAGGAAGAAAACCCTTGCTCTATTATTGGATCCCATGTAGTAAATAGTTTATGTATTCAGAAATCTAGCCTTTGCCCCTCTAGAATTGTGGAACATCAATGCTAGTAGAGCTGGTATAGGCAATAAGGAAATTTGCTCCCTCAGATGGTCCTGGTATGTTTGGGGGAAGTGAAAGGGCCCTAGGCTGGGGCCATGAGATCTAGTCTTGCATCCTAGCCCTGCTACTCATTAGGTCAACTCTGTGGCCAGGGAGGCAATGTGGATACATATACATACATGTGCATGCACACATGCACACACATATAAAGATATTTGTTATAAAGAACTGAGTCATGCAATTATGGAGATTGACAAATCCCAAAATCTGCATTCAGTAAGCTGGAGTCCCAGGAGAGCCAATGACAAGAGTTTTAAGCTGAGGTCAAAGGCCTAAGAACGAGGAGAGTCAATGGTGCACTTCCAGTCCAAAGGGTGGCAGGATCAAGAACTGGGAAGAGCCAATGTTTTCATTTGAGTCTGAAGGCAGAAAAAAGACAATGTCCCTATTCCATGGTAGTTAGGTAAGCGGAATTGCCTCCCATTCAGGGAATAGCTCCTTTTTATTCAGCCTTTTGTTCTATGCATCAAATTAGATGAGGCCCACCCACATTAGGGAGGGCAATCTGCTTTAATCAGTTTATCAGTTAAATGTTAAATTCATCAAAGAATACCCTCGATAGAAGCACCCAGAATAATGTTTGACCGAATATTTGGGTATTCTGTGTTCCAGTCAAGTTGACACAAAAAAATGAACCATCACACCAGAGGGACGGTCCCTCTCTACGCTGTACCAGTTGCAGGTCTCTGAAAAACCCAACACTCAGTTTAGATCCTCAAACTGTAAATTAGAGCAGTTTCTAAGGCCATACCAGGGTCCAGACAGTACTCAGATCCACGGCACACTGGAGTCAGAAGAATTTGAGGATGAAAAAGAAAAAATCCAGGGAAAGGAACTCATCTTTTTCTCCATTAGCTTCTTGTATCAGTTTTCCTACCTGTAAAGTAGAAATAATAATTGTGCAGAGTCAAAGAGTGGTTAAGAAGATTGAATAAGAAGATTGAATTAGACAGCCAGCATAAAAGCAAACAGCACAATATAGGGGTAGTAGAATGTTTTGTTTTGTTTGTGGCTACATGAGGGAGAACTATGATTGAAAGGCAGAGCTATAGGGAGACAATTTTAGGCTGAGGAGAAGAACCTCTTTACCCAAGAATGGGATTATCATCAGCTTGCTTAGGTGGCAAGATCCCCATTACTGAGTGTCTCTGAGAAGAAGCTGAATAACCTGTTAGCAAGAATATTTTAAAGAGAACCAAAACATCATTGGTGGATAGGCTAAGGCCTGTGAAAGAGTCTTATGAGGAGCTCAGGGTACCCTGAGGTATTACGAATCAAAATGTTTATAAGCCCTTCTAGGGCTTGCTGCTCCCCCCAAGGCCAAATGTAGACACTGGACTACAAGATTTCCAGTCTAGCATTCCTTGGTTCACATTTTGAATCTTTTACCAGACTACTGCTGTAGTCCCCAAATCAGCCTGTCTGCCTTCAGTCTCTATGTCTGTTCTCCACAAATCCATCCCCAAATCCATTCCCAAGTCCAGGATTCAGCCAGAGGGATCATAACTCTGAACACTTCAAGCCCCTGCTTAACCCTCTTAATGGTTCCTTACTGCCTCAGGATAAACCCCAACCTCTCCAGCCTTTCTCAGAGAAGGATTGTTCAGAGTGGCATCCAAGGCTCTTCAGAATCTGGCCTGAGGACCCTTTCTAGCACTCATTTCCAGGCATCTAACATTTCAGCCACAATGAAGTGCTGGTTATTTCCCAAACGTGACAGGTTCTTTCATACTCTAATAAATTTTTGTCTTGTTTTCTTCTCCCAGAATGCTTTCTTGGCTTCTGTGCTTCCTTATCCTTCAAATCTACTTTGAATGTTACCTCCATCCAGCAAGCCCTCACTGACAACCTAGGCTGATTTAGGAACCACCTCTGTGCTCCCCAGCTCTCTGTACCAACAACTTTCCCATAGCAAAGCTATTGTCCCCCTTCAATATTTCATAAAGCCTTGAAGGCAAAGACAAGCACTCAGTCCATTGAATGGATTTTTAATCGTTGTAACCTGACTGAATGAAAATGTATTTCCACGATGCAAGCTGGCTTCCTCGCCCCAGGATATAGGATACTGCGACTTTGTGAAGTTGCCAATATGACCAATCACTTTCTCAGCTTGCCTTTTAAAATTATTTTTTACGAGAAAAATTAGTAAATGTTCATTCAAGAAAAATCTAGGAAAAAATAGAGAGTGAAAATGCACAAAAACTACCACCATTGCTATATTCATATATTTTCTTCTAGGCATTTTTTCTACACATATGTTAAATATGGTGTTGAATGCCTACATTTTTTTCCTTATTTTTTTTCTATTAATAGCATGGTATTAGAATTTTCTTTTTTTTTTTTTTTTGTAGAGACAGAGTCTCACTCTATCGCCCTCTGTAGAGTGCAGTGGAGTCACAGCTCACAGCAACCTCCACCTCTTAGGCTTGAGCGATTCTCTTTCCTCAGACTCCCAGGTAGCTGGGACTACAGGCGCCCGCCACAGCGCCCG